>VBVR01000995.1:0-36464 GCA_011638315.1 Tetramorium parvispinum | reverse complement strand
ATTATACGGTATTTAATTTTTGTCGCAAGATCGATGATTTAATGATGCTCAGCGCGCTTTTCGAACTTGGAGCGAAGGAGCGTGTTTGGCACTCTCGCAGACTCGCTGCCACGATCGACGCGGAATTTCGCGCGCGCGGAATTGAGACAAACTGTGAGACTTGCTCGACGGGCCGTGAACGCAAATCGATTCGGTGGCGACACGTTAGTAACAATCGCCTAGGTAGGTCGAGTTGGATTGGCATGGCGTGGCGCGGCGATTTGTTAGCGACCGATCTAACGCTAGTTTTCTAACTTTAATGGTCCGTGACGGCCCGCGATTACATCCAGCTCGGTTACGCTCGCACATTTCGTGCGTGGGCACTGTGAGCGCCGTGAAATCGGCGCAAACGCGCCGCGGTGCTATTGATTCGCCATCGAAATAGGAAGCCGATTGCGCGAGGTCCTTCGAGGTTGAGGCCTGATTGAGCTATCGGCGCCCCGAAATGAAGCCTTCCACAATCTGTTTCACACACTTTCTCCCCCTTACTTTAAACACATATTCGTGCAATTCGTCAAAAGAACTTTCAGCTAATCAGTCGGACGAATTAAAAAAGATTTATATCTAAGAGTGTTTTAATTAGTTTATTTAGTGAATTAATTAAAATATTTTAATCTATTAAATACTACTATTTTAATTAAGTACTTTAATTAACTAATTAAATTTAGATTAATTAATTAAGGATACAGAATTATATTTGCCGATTTGTTTGGAATCGTGAGACGGTACTGACGGCTCTGTCCTGTCGTACGCGTCCGTGATCGAAAGTCCATGATTGCCGGCGATTTAGAAACGTGCGAGACGTTACGCCTGTCCTTGCGTCGTTAACGCGAATGGACGCAGGTACATACATTCTAACTGCCGGCTATTATGCGTTTCTTTCCCCCCTCCCTCTCTCGCTGGGCTGAAGACGATCAGTCCCGCGATTAAATTTGCGCACGTGCGGCGCAAACGCTGTCGTAACGCCGTCGTATTAAAACTCTGCAAGCTTAATACGTGATAATTTAGTTGTCTTGTGTCGCGCAATTTTCGTAGAATCTCGATAGCGCGAGATGTGCAAGATACAAAGCAGTTACACCTTAATCGGATATTCTGGTTTTTTTTCGACCGAAAGCGCTCAACCTTGAGATTAAATATATGCATACGTGCAGCGATTTCGCGACGTTGTTAAAAGTAATAACTTCGTGATAAAAAAAATGTCGCGTGATTTTCGTAGAAATTCAAATGAGTATAAAATTAGAAAATAATTTTTCATTTATTATATATTAAAAAAAAAATTATTTATGTTAAGTAAAATATCACATTTCTCCTCGCCTTTCTGATTCTTGTAATCTCTGACAAGAGTTATAATCATACGTTAATCTTGGAATAGCACCGATCCCGCCGATCGGTCGGGAAACCGCGCTTACGCGAAGAACGAGTGCGTATCCGTTTAATGGAAAGTCCGTGATTCTCGCGGCACACAAGCGGCCGAGACGTACGCGTGTCCTTGTGTCGTTAACACGATTTGACGTTACTCAACGCGATATGCCGGCGAGTGAGAGAGCGTGCCTACATTATCTTGGCGACGCCAAGTAAGTCGGCGAGTCTCCGCACGCGCTTGCAAAATCGTCGCTACACCTCCGTAAAAAGCCTCGCGAAAACGTTCCTTCGCGTGAAAAATTCAGCCAATGCACGTATCCAGTCGGCTGTGTTCCGTTTTCTTTTCCCCGCCAACAAAATCGCTCTTACGTCGAATAAAAAAAAAAAGCATGCAACAATCGCGATCGGCACGACAGCCCTGGTGTTGTAAGAGCAAGGGTAATGGATTGAGCACATGTTCCTTTGTGTGAAACTTAATTGCAGTTTTATTTAACATAGATTTAAAGATCTGGACAAATTAACGAAATTTCACTCTTCGCTCGATTACACAACCTCTTTAATTTTACAAATTTAGGACGTTAATGTCAGAGTTTAAATGCTAAAATATTTATATGGACAATTAAGTGAAATAAAGGATTGTCGGTAATTACATTAAAAAAATACGAGTATATGAGTTTCATGCAAATTTTATAAAGGACCAGGAAGAGTATTTACATTCTTTGGCAGAATAAATCTTAAAAGTTTTAACTTTACAGAGAGAGAGAGAGAGAGAGAGAGAGAGAGATGTACCTGCTGAACTGTGCGTTAAATTGGGCATTCTGATCGCGTAGCTTTGCGAGGAGAGCCTTGGATAATTTGTAATTAACGCAAAGGCAATGCGGGCAGGCGGGATGATGCGACGAGGAACCTTGAATTTACGTGGTGGTAAATTGCGCAAGACCGGGTATAGGCTCGGCGCCAAATTTCGCGCGATGCGTTGACCGACTTTACGAGAAAACCAGATCGTGTGGGCTTTTGAAACAATGTCGAAATGCCGTCTCTCTAAACAGATATTCTTCAAAGTCGCTCGGCGAACGGCGTCGTAAATGATTGAGGGTATCCTCGGGTATTTCTGGACTTCCGGGTCGTTGAGCAATCTAGCATGTTTGAAGAAAATTCTTTTTCTCGTGCGAGGGGATGACGGAATAAAGAAAATGCCGACTGTTTTACTATCAATTTGACAGAAGTTTTACTATCAATTTACAGATATCTATTAATTTACAATAAATATGATCTTATTTTTTGTTGATGCCAAAGATCAGGTTTATGACTATTTATCATTGAGAGAAAAATATAGTTACTCTTGGCCTCAATCACAATTTTATGATATTTCTAACATGATATTTCTAACACAAAATATGATTAACTTAACTACATGCATCATTATGTTAACCATAATTAATAAGTTAGAAAGATTATAAAATTGTGATTGAGGCCAAAAGTAACTATATTTTTCTCTTAGTGATTACTGTTCTTATTACACCATTACAATTTGTAAAAAATAAAGATTATCGAAAGGATTTGGAATAGTTTGGAGTAACGCTGTAATTCCCACGAAAGAAGGTAACACGGAAAAGAAGCCAGTAAAATATGTATTAATCTTATGGAAATTGGACCAAGGCAAATCGAAGCGAAGTACACGCGATAAAATAATGACCATAAATCGTAATAGCAACTATCTCTCTGCCGAGTCACACAGATTCCCGGTTGTAGAAAATCTTGGAAAAAAATCGCCGGGGAAAGAGATTGTTGACTACTGGCAAAAATGCTAATCGCATTACAGAATATCACGCGTGTTTTTGTGGGAAACGCGGGAGCGTATTTATAGGATTAACTTCATCGCCGGGAGAGACGGATTGCAGTGTCACACGCGCTGCAGGCCTCGCAGCCAATGAATGAGCCACGGTGCAAGGACACGGGTTGCAACAAATCGAACGTGCCCCAGACTCTCCGCTCTCTTTCTTTCCTGCCCCCCTTCCTCTCAATTACGAATTAAAGCGCTCACTGCCGCTTACTCGCGATTCGTATCAAAACTGCAACGTGTTTACACGCCGAGAGAAAGGGTGAACGATCGACACCAATATTCCTTCCAATATTTCGCTAATTAATTCAGGAAAGTAACAGCGCTTTCTCACTTCTCTCGGTAAAAATGCAAATGCCTTTTAAGTAAATACCGATAAAATCTGTGTTATCTTGTTGCTTTTTTTAAACGTAAATATTTAAAGGGCGATATATTGGACCTGATTTTAATTTCCGACTCAACACAATTCTTGGGTTTATTACCAATATAAAAAGCTCATTTCCTTCGATAATATATTTGTATTATCAGTCGAGAAAGTATCAGCGGCTGCTTGAAAAATATCTTAGCAGCGTGAGAACTCAGAAACGCAGAGCACTTGTCCCTTTCACGCCGATTGAAATGACTAATATTAATTACCTGTCTTACATTACGCGACTCTGCCACACGCTACGAGCTTTTGTGCTTGTCTCGAATCTAGTTTGTTTCAGTGGCGAGAAGAATTAAAAACTCTATTAATACAGAGGAGAACAATGACGAGATCTGAAACTTTCATATGACTCATACTCGAAAAAAAAAGAATATAAAAGCGAAACACAGGACAATCTATAAAATGTTATACATTGTATAAAAATATTATAAATTAATATATACGTAGCGAAAACACATGATAATCGGAACTTTGGATAATTAAATAAAAGTACAACAAAAAGTTAATTCGAATAATTATAAGGTTTTTGATTGAATAATTATATATCTACAGGAACTCAGTTGAATAATTATATATCTACAGGAACTCAATGGATCTAAAAATTAATGAGACATTTATCCAAGGCATTTTCATTTCCCTTGATGAAAGGACTTTTTAAATAATACGGATCTTTTGAGTTACGGTGACACGGATTTGTCGACTGTGTCAAAACGTGGTGTTGAGGAGAACGTACAACTAATCGCCTACGGACCGCTCGATCGACGATAGGCAAAGGAAGGTGTACACGCCAATTGGCTACTTAAGTATGCGACGTGGCATGATTGGCGGTTTGGTATTTAGGAAAGGCCAGTCGACCAATGTCACAACTCGTTTGAAAGGCGCTAGAATCCATAAAGCGCAGGTGAACAGACTCGCGATCATTTCTCTCTACTATCGATCTCCTGGATTGACGACGACAAAGGTTGACGATTGCAAAGCGCATAATTGCTCCATGACGAAGGTCCGCCGCAAATCTCGATCGATGATCGTAGGAAGATCGTCGGCGATTGTAATGCCTTTTCCCTGACGAGAACGCGAGCCGAATGAACGATGATAAAATTGTTTCGATATTATCAGATATTGATTTTCTTTCGTCGTTTAACGAATTTGTTGACGAACTTAAATACAAAAGCTGAAAACACTTTCATTAATTTATTTCAATCTGATGACACATTGTCGAAAGATCTTCTCGGATTTGCAGTCCTAAATCACGAACTTGCTGGCTGGTACCATCGACTACAATATCGTCATTTACGCAAACGTAACTGACCCTACTCACGTTCACGAAACGAAGCACTTTGTGGCGAGAAGAGCCCGAAGGTGAGACAGAATTAATCGCTTTGACGATTCTCAGATGAGAACGGCGGACGGTACCCCCACGAAGCGGAGACAGTTAACCGCGTTTCCCATGAACCTTCTCTCGCTCTCAACCCCATCCGGGACTTTACTAACCCCGTCACGAACCGGTTCGGAAACCGGGTGGTTTTTGGGAAGAACCGGTCCGACTGGTTTTGACGAAGGTTCCCGAAGAAAACCCCTGGGGCCTTCTTCGCAAGCGCATTGCCCCCTGCTTCCCCCCCCCTTTTTCCTCTCGAACAGCGAAAGGTAACTTTTGTTTCGGCGAGGTCACATATTTAGACGAAGAATCAAGGCAGAGGCTCAGTTGCGACAGAGACCTAACTCTTCGAGATGCAGCTAATAGTCCTTGCCAAATGGTTCGGCGTGACAATTGATTCTCAAAGATATTCCAAAGAAACCGTGAAAATTTTTACGAAAAATTTCTTTTCTCTTTGTTCAGTTTAAGTCTAATTTTTTCATTTCTAATTAAAGATATGTATTTTAAGATACAAATAACATTTAAATTATAAATATGATTATGAGTAAATAGATAATGATTGTAATCAAGTTTTGTTCCTTATACATAATTTTAGTTTAGAACCTATCAAATAAAACTAAGGAATTAATTTTTTCTATCGCATAATTGTTTTTCGTTCTTCGATTTGTAATTTACAAGTTTAATTACAAGAAAAGAATCAACTTTTGATATCCAAGATTTGCTCAATTTCTAATATGTTGTTGTACCAGTACTTGTATTTCCACTAATATAGTAATTAGTACCAATGCATAATATATAGTTTATGAGAGAGATAATTATTTAAAGTTAGGTTTTTTGAACTCTCGATGTTATCATTTCTTCTACTTAATATACACATAGAGGTTTTAAAATGGAAATTACACATTAGTACACTCGTTGAATCTAACCAGTTATTCTAGCAATGTAGCAATTAATTAATGCAAGTCGCGGATGCAAATTGTACGATACTGCCGTGACACAGGTTCATAAAGATAAGTACCCTTATTTGCAATTTTCAATAAATCATAACTCAATGCACCTCGTAGAGATTCTTCTGAGAAATTATCGCTGCTGGATTGTTTCTTGTACTTAAAGAGTACTAATTGTTATTAGAAAATTTATTGGAAAAGTTAATACAATTATTAAAATTTGATTTATTTATGAGAAACCAATTTTTATTTCATATTAAAAAGAATTATATATCTATATATATATTTTTTTTTTTAAATATATTTAGATATATAGATAGGTTAAAATATTTTTCTGTTTAGCTTATCTAAGTTACAACATAATAATAAAAAATAAGAAATAAATAGTATTACAATAAGAAAAATATTGACTATATTTTTAACGGATTATCCAGTTATTAAACGATGCGAAATATGAGAAACGAGAGGAAACGCGAGATTGTTTTAATATCGAATATCATGCATGTCGCGCGACGATTGCCCGCTAGTTACGCGCGCACTGGATGCTCATTGAAGAACAGGACTGACCGTAGAAAAATCCACGAACGAGGTTGATGAGTTTTCCAGCAACTTTCAGCTGAATCAAAAGTACCACGACCGCGCTTGCGCGATAACGACACCTTCCTCGAAGGAAACTAGGACACCGTAGAAATTGCGAAGTTGGTCCTTGCATCGCGTGCAGGTGCACGAAACGCTTTTCCATGTTCTGCCTGTTTACTCCATTGTGTTGTCTTGAAAGCGAGCAAGATCGAGCGAGCAAGATCAGGGAAGGATTTTCCAAAAAAAAGCTATCATATTCAAAGCTAATCGTTGTATTGCGGAAAAAAATTATTTTTTTCGATTCTGGGATTCATAAAAAATTAAAATTAAAACTTCTTGCAATTATGGTGTTTTTTTTACAAGATATTATGTATTAACTATATTTTTATAGGTTGATGAGGACTTCAAGAATTAAAGGCCAAAAATGTGGAGATGGATTTTTAGTTTGAGAAACAATGTAGGCAAGAACTATACCGTAATGACAAATTGAAACATTAATCCAATAAAATTTGACACTTTTCTCCGTCTTATTTCTTGTTACGCTTATTTTCTTCAATTTCCTTCCATGCTTTCTTTCCAATTCACCCTATTATCTGTATCAACAGTTACCGCACCGTCAGATGTTATTATTAGATCATTGGCTTTTATGCTTTTTACTAAAGAAGAGAAAATAACATACTCGGGCAGAACTATTATTGTTTTCGTACCATAACTGTTTTTGCACAGTCTGCTATGCAGCTATGTAAATATTAACGAATATATTTTGTGTACATTTGTTTTGAACGACACAGAATAAAGTATACGAAATTGTTTAATAAAACTATTTCTTGTGATAAGAATCATAGGCATAATTGCTCGCTTAAAATGCTAATATTTAATTTTTAGACAATATACGTACAGTGTAATTATAACATAATATCTATTATTGTTTCGAGAGACAGAACTTTCGAAGTTACAAGACACGGAGGGAAAACAAAGGGTTTTGTAAATCGCAAGATCGATCGACAGAGATCTTGAGTGAAGAGAACAGTTTATCCATTCTTTTTTCTGTCTGTTGCCTTGACAATTATTCTTCCGATAAAACTCGAGTTTTGTTTCCCGATAAAACTGGCACTCAATTACACTTCTCTTAATTACAGTCAAGATTCTTCGATCGGCGAAATGGAGGTCGATTGTGGTACTTGTGATGTCACTGTGCAGTCATTACCGTCGTTATTATTCCACTAGGCACTCTATATTGCTTCTCGGGTTTAATAACGTCTGCGGCAGGAGTACATCCTATTTCCCGTTTCGCTCGTTGCAGCGGGGACCAGGATTAATTAACCGTCGTAAGTTGTGTCCAATAATCGTCCGCCATCTCGCAGTCGCTTCATCAGGGCGATGTTATTTTTCAGGTAAAAAAAAAAAGCATTTCCACTACGGTGAAAAGTTGCTAAAGGTTTAAACGATTTTATTACGTAAGTTACTGCGGCATTGTAACGCATACTCGCATGCGACGTAACACGCCTGTAAATCCCTTTTACATTGCAATAAGGGCAGGGGGACAAGATTACGCTCACGCACGGTTTACATACAACACGCGAGGAGACCTTTAAGGGAGTTTCCCTTAAAGGGGCTTGTACGGAGGTAAAGGCCCCTCAGGTAGCGGAAGGATGAGAATACTATCAAGAGGGACAACTTGACCATGATGCACGGAGAGTGTCGAGCCGAGCGAAGGGCGATATAAGGGCGACCAGCATTGTCTGTCCTCCGACAAAAGCTGCTCTTGTATTTAAGTACAACCGTCCCTCGAAAGTCTAGCTATCCCCTACCTGGAACCTAATTCGAAGTTTATTCCCAAGACCAAACTTTCGACATAGATGGCAATCTTCGCTTTCAATCTTTGCCTAAGAAATATAATTCCTTTTTCGTATAAAAATAGAAAGGTACCTGTATCCAATATGGCCCACCTACACAAAAAAAAAACATTAATTTCAAATCAACAATATTATTCTCATATATAAGCAAAAGTATAAAATCTTCTTTTAAAATTTTGATAATGTTAAACGGAAAATTTCTTTATGTGAACAAGTTATTATCGGTTTGAGATTATCAAAATCTTTAAAGAAGATTTTATATTTTTGCTTATATATGAGAATAATATTGCTTTGAAATTAATATTGATTTGAAATTAATGTTTTTTCCGTGTAAGCTTTCAGATTTTAAACTTCTGAAATTTTAGATTTCAGAATTGTACTGAAGAGCACAATTTGAATAAAGTACGATTACAAAACGTAAAAAACAGATATTAATCGCTTAATTGGCATAAACACACAGTACCGACTTTCTGAACAATATAATAGCATTCTGTGTGAAATTTGTTGTGTATTAATTTAAAAATGATAGGCCATATTGGGTACAGGTACCTTATTTGAATCGAATCGACTTGTAAATGTTAAAATTAGTTTATTCAATCGTCTATACAGTAAAAAAATTTTATTTAAAAATAAATGAATTAGAAAATCTTGTAGGATTGATCAAATATTCATTTATAACTTATAATAACCAGAATTCCTATTATAATAACTAGAATATTTGATCAATCCTACAATTTTTCTGATTCGTCCGTTTTTAACCAGATTTTTTTTCAGTGTATAGTCTTTGAATTAAAAGTAGTGTATAAAATAGTTTTCAAAAAAATGATCTGTAAATAGTGCGTATCTAAACGATAAAACAAAATAATGTAAAATAAGATATGGTTCTGTTACAAAGAAGATTTGTTGCTTTTAATGAAAAGATCGAATTAGCTCGTATAGGTAATGAAATATAACGTTGTCATAGCATGACAACGTATAATTTCGTACGAAAGTGTTTATTAAAAGGCGATAACTAGACAAGATATTAGTGTTACTATCGATAAATTAAATGGAAACGTTAGTGAAAAATATTAATTAACCGAATCCTTTCATTCCCAAATTATTTAACAGTTACATGTCATGTAACTGTTATGTAACATATACAAAAAATATTTCGTATATGTTACATGACAAATAGGCGATTTATAAAATTTTGAAAACTCATAAAAACATTTTTATATGTTATTTTTACTCTATTTTACATTTACAATTATTATATATAAAATATTTTTTAAAATCCTTAATAACTCCATCCAAAATATTTAAAAAAAGTTAATTCTGCAAGCTTTATTTTATTTTATTATATTTGTTAGAATTTTTATCATTAAATCGTAAAAGCACTAAATGAAAAACTATAACTTATGTTACTGAAAAATTTAATCAAAATGCGTGCTATCTATACATGTGCAAGTCTATTTTATCACAATCATATGTACAAGATTATAAGAAACTAATATATATCATAAATGTAAAAAAAAACGCAGAGATCGCAGTAATGTTTTACTTCATAATTCATATATATGGCTAATTGGAACGAAAGGGTTAAATATTCGAATTAGTTCATGCTATATTATACTTACTTCATTGTAATTTTCTTATCGGCCTAATCATCGACATATCCAATTCTCTGACAATTAGAAAGTAGCAAAACCCGATGATGTCCGATTGTACTTGCAAATTGATTTCGTGTTTGACGAAAAAGAAAAAAAAAGTTAACATAGTTGCCAAGGAGCATGATTCTGGAGCGCTGTGTATAATCAAGTTAAAAATAAAAGCAATTAGCGAACGAGAGCGATCGCGGCACTTACATCCGCAATGCGATACGCGCAACCGATCCGCACTTACGTGCAAGTTGTTTACGTTTGCCGGCGTAAATAGAACGTGCGGAAGTTTTCTTTCACCAGAGGCACGTTAGCGCACCGTTCTCCGTGAAAATTCTAATAACTCGCGCCTTTCCCTCCATACGGCTGTGTGCCGTGCCGGGACGTTACGAAAAAGAAAATCGGTTGAAATTCCAGGCGGTCGCGGGCCGTAAATACGTCGTAGCTAATTATCGGAGTTAATCACAGCGGAGTCGGGCGGGCAAGAAAAAAGGGACTGCGCACGACAATTATCCAATACGTCGGCGGCGGTATTTTACTCTCCCGCCGGACTTTTCGTGAAAATCGACCGTTCATTATGTCGATACGTATGTACGTACGCGACTGGACAAGCCGGGTAAGTGGCAAACAGGTTTTCCTCCAACATTTCGAAGGCTCTGCCCCATACAAACGCGTATCCCCGCAATTCAATTAGTATCTAATTAACGGCTGAGTTACGCGATTGCTATTTGCCGAGCCGAATTCTGTGCTCGTGTATCATAACCGTCAAAGTGGTTTCTTCTACTTCTCTTGAGACTTCAAATGAAACGGCGCAATTGGAATGGTTTTAGCACCAATCTGAACGTATTTATAACTGCCACTGAAATCAGGTCGTCCCGTTTCTGTCAATTTTCCGAACGTGTCTCCAAGGACGCTATGAATATCGCCATCATAAATCGACATTTCGAATTATCAAATTATTTCGAAAAAGGATGTGACTAATTTTATTTTCATTTTTTGAAATAAATGTTTATATACACTTAAAGATTTTTTGTATAAGATATTTTTATACAAAAGTTGCATATATTTTATATTAAAATAATAATTTATGTAACATGTCCCTATGCGCAACTTAATTTCAAACTACACTTCTAAAATGCAAATTGTTGGAAAGTAAGCCCTGTTCTACATAAGATTATGTGGTAAGGGCGTACGATATCGCGTACCCGGCAACTTGATTGCTCAACTTATAATCGCAACCGCTCGGGCGCAATCATAAGAATACACCTATTTCAAAAGACCTTGGCATTTGGTGTTAGATATTTCGGGGGCGATGGTATGAATCGGCCTTCAGGCGAGTTCTTTTTAAAATAGAGAATACGAAAGTGACTACCAGCCATTCATACGTGCAACAGGATACTCGGCACGGTTTTCGAAACTGTCGCTGGTTTTGTAAGAGGAAACGTTCTACGACGATTCCGCGTTACGAACCGAATTTGCCGTTACGGTTCGCTCTCTAATATTCTCGGCTCGACAAGGTTCTAATGAAGATTCTCGAGACACTTATATCGAAAAACGACTTTCTCTTGTGCAAATACTGAGCGTACGGGACCGTATCGCGTGTCGCATTTCGTGCTCACCCGTTTCCGCGGCACGTTTTTCGCTTGCCTCGTTTTACAATATTCAATGACACTTGAACGCAAACCCTGATCGATGATGCGAACCGCGCTTGGATAAATGTCGACAATGTTTCAACATACATATACACATACACATACACACCGTTACAGTAATCTTTTATTATATTAAAGTAGAGCTTGATAAAAGTTTAACTATGAAATCAATATGCGAGATTCTATTTCAAATTATGAAATGGTAAAAATTGGGAGAATAACAGTTTCATAAAAAGAACAAAGATAAAAAAACGTGCCAAGTACATTAAAAAACATTAAAAATGTACGTATTATTAAATAAAAAAATGATTAAAAAAATAGGTAAAATCAAGAGAAGATTTTTTTCTTTTTTTTTTCGTAATACAAGATGTAGGATAAATCAGGAATTATCAACTATGACTAAAATATATAAAAATTTTTAATGAATATAAAACGAATTCAGAACGAAAAAGCAAATAAATTGTAACAGATTATCCTGTAACAGGACTTTTACGTAGATTACAATATCGTATTGTTGCAATTTTTTTATAGAGATTATAAAATTTCAAAACAATAATTACGAGTATTTTCTAGCATTTGGTCAAAAGCAATATAAAATCGAAAAATGAAAAACTAAAAAAAAAACTGATATCTATTAAAATAAAGATGAAAGTTAAAATTTTGAAAGGAATATGTTAGCAAGTGTTATCTGTACATGCGTTTCATACGACATAGTTTGCGTTCCGGCAAGAACTTGGGGAATGCAAGTTTGACGGTGGCATGCGATACGTTCAATAGGGACACTTGCGGCAGAACTGTGTCAGCGTTGCTACATGAAGAAAGGAAACAGGACGAAAAAGGAGTCGTAGCGTGGGCGAACTTAATCAACTAGTAATCGGCCAAGAAGTCGGTGAAAGAGGAAAAGCAATCTCGTCGTATCGCCGAGCAACAAAGCGACCTACGTACTTGGAAACCTTTCTAGGAAAAACGTGATGTAAGATAGAGAGAAAAAGAGAGAACGAGAGAGGGTGAGGGAGAAGAAAAAAAAAAATTCTTCGAGTCAATGTTAAAGCGATGGTGACAACCGAGGTGTCTCTCTCCGTGGGTGCATTAAATCGATGCTCGCGATTGATTACCTGACAACGAGAAAATAGCTGGGCGCTCGAGGATATCATTGCTCTCGTGACAGGTAGGTTTTGCCTTTACGAAGTAGAACGGCGCAAACGTTGCAGCATAGGTGTCTATTACGTTTAAATATCGCAAAATTTTAAATTTTGCAATAATCGAACTATAAAGATAAAGATCTGAATTCTCACAATTACGAAGATCAATAAGCAACTGATTTTTATAAGTAAGCCTTACACGCTGTAAATGCGATTATATATTCGTTGTATTTATTTATGTATATACATATATGTTGTAATAAGCTATACTCTTACCATACAATTACGAAGTTAAATTCTAAAAATAACTTGCGTATCTTCTTAAAGATACGGAATGATGCTGGCTGCTATATTTCGATCTCGAGTGAGTCAAGTGAAATTTTTATGGCAATCTTACAGAACGATATATCGACTACGCATGAATGGATGTACAACTTTCCTAAAAAGCGCGTCGAAAGTGCCAACAGGATGAATAAAAAGAAGTGTGGGTGCGGTTAATCGAGCGCTCAGCAGGAGGAAACACAGGGAGAAAGGAAAAACGACAACTAATTTTCAAGAGCGCCAGAAAGAAGAAATGTAAACTCGCGAGTTTCTCTTAATTGATACACAGAGCGAGATGTGTAACGAGCTCTTCATGATAGATGGAAAGTGTGGGTGCACGAATGTAGTGGTAATGAGAAGAGGAAAGAGGGAGAGAAGCGGGAGGGAAAGAGAGAGGGGAGAGAGAGAGAGAGAAAAGAGGTGATTGGATCATATCGGCGAGCAACAAAGCGCGGGAGAACCTTGTGAAAGTTACATCACCAAGGCTACCATGCCTATCATTATATGCATTAGACGTCCGCATTATTCTTAGGAACTACGCTCGGTGCATCGTGCGCTACCGCGCTTTGGTGCACGCCGTAAAACGCTTTCCCACTTGAATAAGAAACGAAACTTGAATAGTTCTGCTATCGCATGGTGTAAACAACATATTTGTAAGTTGGAGAAATTATTGGAATTAAACTCTCATCCGAGATAAAATCATTCTCTCTGAATAATATCATGTGTTCACATAAATACCAGAACAATTGCTCTTTTAATTCAGTAAGTAAAATATAAACGGCAAACAGCTTTCACGGTTAGAATTCTATTAATTTTACGATTTTACGCGACATGTGGAATGTTACTTTTTTTGTGTAACGTTGACGTAACTTTCATTTCGTATATTCTTTATTGTGTTATCTATGATTATTAAAAAATATATGTAAGAATACGATGAAATGAATAATTAAAAGTACACGGATTTTATTCAATTTTGTTTAATTCATGATGCAACATACATGACTTTTGACGCAATAGAATTTGGTTACCTGAAAGTTAGAAATCTGGCGGTTGAACCGGAATTATAGCGGTTAAAAAAATTCTTTTTTGCATGATGAAAGAGTTAATTGCGATAAGCATAATTTATTAGACTTTAACGTGTATTTGTACAACAAATACAAAGCATATATGTGTAATATAATCATTTAAATTAAAAGTTAATTCTAAAATTTAATTAAAAATTAAAAGTTATAATGTAAGTGTTAAATATTTTCATGTTATATAAAATTTTATCAAAGCTATCGGAAAAAATTTTATATATATATATATCAAATTATTTATCCAATTTCATTCAATTAATTCATTGATTTATTTTAAACGGAAATACTGTAAAATATACTATTAACGATTTTTTTATGAGCTAGTCGGGTCGATTCACTTACGTGTTATTCGTAGACGAACAATCTGTATAAATTTATGATGGAATGGGAACTAGTTTCCGGTAGAGATCGTGACTAAACACATTGGTATTACATAGACGATTGACGCTAAAATAAGCTACTAAGTCATATGTGCAGCCAGACGATGCGGTAGTAAGTATCTATATTATTCCCGCCATGAGTTTTATGCATGATCAAGATCAAGGATTTTCATCTTTTCTATTATTATACACTATTCCTTCTCGAACATGCATTGATAATAATCCTATTATATATTCATAATAATTATCTAATATATAGAAGATTCTATTCTAAATTATACAATATCCATCCGTTATTATCACGAATAAAAATACCGTAACAAATAAATTTTAATTTTTTTTGCGAAGATTTAGATGGCAAAAATTTTTTGTTCCAAGGGATATATAAGTATCAATATTACAATTGAGAATGCACATGAGAATGTATACAATATTCTTATATTTTAGAATTGGGATAAAAATTTCTTATTCGTTCATTTGCGTGTCACACAAAATTGTTAGACTTCTCCTGTTCTCACCAGAAAGCAGCTTTCAACGCCGAGATTTGCACCTTGTTGCAACGATTTCGTTTCGTGCACCTTTTATCGCAACAATGTGCGCAACAACGTTTGGCGCGGGGTACATTCCGCGACGGTGCAATGGGGCAACCGTTCCTCAAGTATATGCCTGGACACGAGGCAACGTTGCTGACAGAAGTTCGTGTGGTATCGAAGAAAGAAGCGCACGGGTTACGGGAGAAAGGAGACCCGAGAACGTGAGAAAGGGAGAAAAGAAGGTGAAGAGGGAGAGATGCGACGGTGGACACATCTTATGCATAATTCATGTAGGTGCCTTCCACGTATATTTTCGTGTTTAAATATTTGAATACCTCGTTCGCTGCAATACCAAGGAAGAGAGGGTTAGGAAAATATTTCGCCGTTTATTCACCGAGGTTCTCCAGCGTGGATGAAGCGAAACGGAGAGTCTACAGGCTCTTCCTCCGCTCCAGGTCTTCTTCCTTCGTTTATATGTTTTTCTCTTTCCTTCTTATTTAGTGTAGAACGCGTTGGTTAGCAAACTAGAACAATCAGGTTCAATTTTTCGCTGCGCGATGACGTGGCGGAATATTATAATGGAAAGCGTTAACGAGAACGTGATATTCGTAAAAGGCAATGAAAAAGCTCACGGCCTGTCCTCGAGTATCGGCATTTCGTCGGCGCGTTAGTGATTATTTCTACTCTTGTACGCAATTGTTCATTGTTCAGCGAATAATAAGGTCGATTACGTCTTATGCGTCATTCTCGCACTGCGAAATTATCGCTTGCATGGTTTATCTGCGGCTTTATTCTCAAGGCTATTTAGAATGATTTAAAAGAACGCAGTAAAATTTTGCGAAGATTTTGCGAAAATTAGATCGAATTGTCAAAATTCGCTGTCTAAAATTTAATACATTTAGTTGTATCTTCGTAATCACGTAACTTACTCGCGTGTTTGAATAGTTGTTATAAGTAATTATAGTGTTGCTCTCGCAAATATATTTTGTCAGAAATGACAGAGCAACACACAGTATGAGAACATTGTAGTTCAAAAGCTTCAAATAAAATAATTAAAAAATATGTGTTACAAACATATTTCTTTGAAAGCAAAATTTCAAATTAAAATAATGTTTCCCTATTTGATTCTACTAATTAATAAACTAAATTAAAAATAAAATGTAATATCATCTTGATTTTATGTTTTATTTTTAGTACTAGTTTATTAATTAGACGATAAAAATATAAAAAGCTTTATTTATATATAAGGTTCTTATTTTTATCCGTAATTTCTCTAAAATTATCTCTAAATTTAAGATTCTTTTAAGCTTTCTTCGAGGTTAAATAATTATATAATTATGGATTATTTTCTATTTTTGTAAAAGAAAATTATAACCACAAATTTAAAAAAATATTTTCAAGAAGTTCGAGTTGCTTGATGTCGTTTAAAAGCTTTAAATACGACGAAGCGAGTTCGAAATTCAAACAATACATTCGTTTATAAATATAAATAATCGCTCTCATGGCTTTTTCCGAGTAGTGAATCTATGCAAGCATGTTCGAGATGCACACGTGTACGGAAAAATGATTAAAAGAGCTAGAGCGATACGTCACATTTAGGGGTCGATAATGGAAGGGACAGAGAGAACAATGTCGCGTCATCACAAGTCATGCAATATGGCTCTGTTGGTCTTTTATGGTGAACGACAGACGGGAGAGCATTTCGTTATACAACACACGTTCTTCCAATGCGCGCTCCGGGAACGGTCTAATTTTATTTATTGCCGTGTCGCAATCGTAAAACAGATGATGAACAGGTGATGATAGCATATTAAATCATATTAATAATACAACTCGTGAAATGCGACAGCGCGAGAAAGTATTGGGGCGATATAAATTAATTATTATCGCAGCAGTTGCAAATCGATTACGTCTCGTATGCATAATTAATGAAACAGCTTGCGCTTGTTCGCTGGCGCGACATTGCAATCACTGTTATAGGAAGTATTGAAGCTGTAAATCGGAGCACGCGTGTGAAATAAACTTTTGCACGACTAATTTTACGAATCGCATTTTATTAAACACATTAAACTCAGTTATCGTTGCTTAGCTTTAGACAAATTTTAAATTACGCTTCACAACGTATCGTTAATTTTGTATCTCTTTTACTGCTTTAGTATTCTTGTTATGAAACTTATAGTTTTCTCGAAAGATTGAGATGAAGAATAAATTATTTGTGAAAATTATAGTAAGTCATCTTTAATTGTTTACTTTATGCGGTTTCTCGGTCCTTTAAGAGCTCAAGGAATTGCAACTGCTTTCCTGTATTCGTTCAGTGATGGCTATCTCGGATTCTCGTTCTCTCGTTTTTCTTTTGTTTTGAAGAACAAACAGCGCGGGATTGGTCGCGGTCACACCTGCCTCTTTTTAATTAACGGCAATCAGTAATTCATGCCGATAATTGGCCATCGGCGACAATGACGGTGATGGAATATCTTCGCGAAACAAACTCGCGATAACGCGCGCACGAGCACGCGTGCTGACACGAGTAATTATACAGACTTAATAAGCGGGCCCACCTCGCGATAACGTGTAACAGGCGCATATATGTGATATAGAACCTTTTCTTGGCATGAGTACGAAATAGGAGGAGGGGATGAATCATTTTTTGCAAATTATAAATAATCTGTCTCTTTCGAAACACGACGTGACAAAAAAACGTAATAACGTAGCTAAATTTAATGGTAGTACAATTAACGATATTTGATATCGCGCTAACTTATACAGCATAATCAAATTTTCATTTATTTCATAACCAAAACGTTAATGGATACGCTTGCAAATACAGGACACGTAAATTTAATTATGAAACATGGATAATTTCAAATATTATAAATGATTGGCCGAAATGTAACACATACTTAATGCTAAATGAGATGAAACAAATACAAAATAGCAAATGTGCGTACGCTCGTATCTTTTCCCCCGTGTTATTTAATTGCAGCGTAAGAATCGACAAACGGACAATCATGATTAAACGAGCCCTGAATAACCAGTAACGAACCGCGGCTAAACCCACGGCGAGGCGCAAAAACGGCAAAACGGCAAAACGACAAAAAGACAGGAGAGGGGGGCAGGGAAAGGACACAGCCCGAAAGTAGTTCCTGCGTCTCGGTGCGCACTCGACATGCTCAAGGTATATACGCCTTGATAAAGCGGCAAGCACGGCCGCGCTATTTATAGGGCGCCGTCGAGCTTGTAAGTGCAGTAGGTACCTGTCTGCAAACACGTACCTGAATATCTCGCGTCGGTGCGGTGGCGCGAAGGATTAATGCCTTTCCAGACGATCCCGGCTGTTGGAGATTAGTTTTAGAGCCTCTACCAGCGGCATGTCGGACCGAAGAGCCGAGGTTTTTATTATAGGCTCGCTGATTTTTCGGCGTGTAAACGAAAAATCCCTCTAGTTAATGCAAACGCACATTTCCTCGCTACTTGTTTTTTCATACGTACATACATGTAAAAATATATGTGATTACGAAGGTACAACTAAATGTATTAAATTTTAGACAGAGCATTTTGACAATTCCATATCATTTTCCATAAAATTTGAATGGATTCTTTTAGGTCATTTTAAGCCTGCGTATGTGTGTGCGCGTGTGTGTGTGTGTCTGTGTGTTGTGTGTGTACACAACACACACACACATATGAATGTATGCGTTTACCGCTTATTTCGGGGGCTCTCGACCCATTGGGGTGAACGACCCGAGTCGCGACTGTCTGGGATCGACGTTAACCTACAGATGTCACCGTCCAGTTTTTGTCTTGGCTGTGCGAGGCATAATTCAAGATGTCAATGAACGAACTTGGTAGCTATTAGTGTTTAAATTTAGTAATTCCAGAAATTCAGATTTTCTTTTATAAATATATATAGATATATTTTTACAAAAATAATTTTAATACCACAAGTCATTGCAAATACTGAAAATAGTACTAAACAAATTAAAAGAAAGAGAAAGAAAAAATTAGAAGAGAACGAAATTAAAAACGAAATTAAAAATGTTCTGGAATACCGTACTTTCGCAAAATAGGGTTAATTGCTCGTGTCGATTTTGATGAGACGAAGACACATTGTGACACCGTTGACAGATTACACCTATTTTCGGAACTAGCCCGATGATTGATTTACTTCGAGAATTGATTCTCCTATAGCCGGTCGGAAATACAAATTGGATCCCTGGAATCTGCCGTAATGCGATTTTCAAAATCAATCGAGGAATTATCCGGACACGCGCAAACGATCTAATAAACGTCGTCGACGCGAATTTCCACGCTTTGATGATAATTCGTATCGTATATTGTTAGTCCTTCGTTACAAAGCTGCCGATTCGTATAGCCGCATTACAGGAAAATTAATTTATCGCGTACCGCTAGTTGCCTAAATGTAATTAATTAGTGACGCGAAAGCGGAATTTCGAAGTGCCATGAGGTGCGATGCGCTATTTCAAAAATCTCTGAATTTCGGTAATAATAATTATCTTGCAACCACTTCTCTGTTATGTTGCGCTACAGTATAATTTTAACAGAGTTTTCAAAGCAAATTTCTTTCAGATAATAAACATATTTATATTTATAATATTTAAAAAAATGATTTTAAAGTTTTTTTTTCTTGAATCCTTTGTTAACGAAATTATCTTTATTTCTCTATAAATTGCATTTATCTAAATTAAATTATTAATTAATAAGTTTTTGCGAACTGAAAAAGTAAATAATTGTAATATAATAATAGTAAAAACTTAAATACTTCTTCCTCTTTGTAAGAATCGTGTCATTTCTGATTTATCATTCTCTCTTGCGAGGCTAAGTAATTAGTTCTATGAGCAATTGGTATTTTTTTACAGTGGGTTGCTAGTCTTGCCCACTAATCTTCTTCCTTTTGCAAACGATTAGGGTTAGGATTAGAGACTTCTTAGGCGGAGAGTGTGCTTTCGGCGGGTTTACCTTATTCCGCCGAGAGGTCGCGATCGGGTAATAAGGATTTTAAACAATTCGATATTTGTTTTTGTTGGGTTTAAATTCTGTCTTCTGGTTCGTAGACCAGTTACACACTTCTTTGCGTTACATCGCCATTATTAAAATCTAAATACAATATTAGAAAATATTTAAAGCAAACAATAAGCGCATAATAAGAGCGTATGCTATTTTAAACTTAAAACGAGCTTGAGAGATGTGTAAGTCTAAAATGAGCTTAAAATATTACTTAAACGATACCATCGACACTGCGGCATTACGGCAGATACATCGATGATCTTAATCGGCGCGATTAATCAGTGTCATGAAACTAGGAAATCGCAGGATTACGATGACCATTCGATCATACACGTTCGGACATTGGTCGACAGATTTGAGTGGGATGGAATCAATGGTTATCAGGGAAGTGTGCAAGGCGAACAGATACAGAGTTGAGACAGAAGAGCGAAAAGGACGGGGTTCATCGACACCATGAGATAGAAACAGAGAAGGAGGGAGGGACGCGAAGAGCGAGGGTGGCAGAGAGTGGGGGAGAAATAGTCTCGCCATGTATTTTCGGTGGAACCCTCTTGCTGTCGTTACCGAGGGACGTTTCGACACGACCGACAATCCCAACTCCGAAATGCACTCTGGACGGTCGTTTGCATAGCTGCATAAAAAAAGCGCCTGATGTTGGACGACATATTAACATGCCATATGGCGTTTGATAAGCGGGACTCGTGGCACGATTCGTAATAAAACATAGGCGCTACCGTTTTCGCCGAACGAAGTTTCTTGACGTGGCAATTAAATTTCTACAGCTGTTTGTCTTCGCTAGAAATGTAATACGCGCAAGAATTCAATTACTACAAGTCTATTACAACGTCTTATAGGGTTATAACGTCTACAATTATCCTACATGTTTAAATTCCTCAATAAAATATTATTGTATTTGTATGTACACTGCCGGTCAAAAGTTTCCGGACACTCTCAAAATTAATAACTTGTCTATATTAAGTAAAATAAATCTGTAACTGAAAAAAACTGTAAATGTAAAATGTGTAACTATAATTAACGAATAAAAATTCAATTTATTTTAATAAAAATTAATTTAATACTGCATTATTCAGACGATCGAATCGACTTTTTTTCGTCAAAAGAATCGCCTAATGAAATGCGTTGTGTTAATCGTGGAATCCTTTTTATAATCCTTTTTTCAGCTTTTTTGGGGCAATTTTGCAAATTCTGTCCAATATTTTGTGCATCTGAGATTGGTTTTCTTATGATCTATTTCATGATAATTCAATAAGTCAAAAGATTGTGGTAGCCATTGCATAATTTTAATTTCTTCAGATGTCTCCTTTTCTAACAGATAATTTTGCCTGAATAACACTGTGTTAAGCTAATTTTTATTAAAATAAATTGAATTTTTGTTTTCCTATAGTTACACCTTTATTTTACTTATAGACAAGTTGTTAATTTTGAGTGTCCGGAAACTTCTGATTAGCAGTGAGTATATATATATATATTTATAATTATTTTAATAAAGTAAAGTATTTCAATGCCGCCAGCATCTACTTATATTTCTGCAAACGCTTTCCGCAATGTGCGTAATGTCAACCGTCGTGTTATGTTAAACAAATCGCGCTCGACGCCTCGTGTCGTTCACATGTCGGCGTGAATTTCGGTGACCGGACATCTCCATAAAGCGGCGCGTAAAAAGCGATTAAAATGCTTTTTCCCGGCGCGGCCGGTGCGATCGACCGTCCCAGCGCGAATACATTTTTGTAATTACGGGGGTGGCTTTGCATACTGCGATCGAGTGTCCCCGGTTGCGCGCGATGAGAGCGGGGATCTCTCCTCATAGCCGTGCCGACGCGGCGGGTTGCAGCGCGCGGCCGTCCGCCCACTCTCTGCGACTCGCGTAAGTTGACTTCTTTACGCAAGTGGTGGTGCCACGGATATCTCGGGTCGGGTTGTACGGGCCTGCAGGTTAGGTTGGGACTAGATTCGGGGTTGGTTCGGTTTTGGGGTGTGTGTCAGTCACGAGGGGATGTTCCACAGCTAAACTCACCCTTCTTCTCCCAGTGGTTTCCTCCCTGCCTCACGGGCTCTCTCGCTATTCCCCCCCTCCCCCCTCCGCTCTTCCAACCCTCTCTCTGTCATTCCGCCTCACTGTCAAACATACATACACGTACGCGGCACACGTGCGCGCCACTGAGAGCGTGTACGTGTGTTTGTGTGTGTGCAGCCGAAGCTCTCTCTTCATCCCTCTTGCTCTTGGTTCTTTCAGCCCCTGTACACCCCCGCGAGGATCAATACGAGCCAGTGGTTATCGTGCCGATACTCTCTGCGTTCGTCGGCCATCCTCCGAAAAGATTTCGGAAATCGGTGGAGAGAGAGAGTTGGTTAATTTATAAACAACAATAATTCTGGAAGTGGATTCGCTGAATAAATAGACAGTTTGAGAAATCTATTTTGCGATTAGATTCGGAAGTATGAAATGGAAATTATTTTGTAAAAGAGAATTGTTTACAGCTTCCATTCAAACAGAGCACAAATTAAACTTCGTTTTTTCTTGCGAATGTACTTCATCTGTAAATATTTTTTAAGTTCGTTCTTGAAAAAATTAAATAAATCATGTCGTAATCCGGTATAATTATTACATCGCCAAATTATTTTCCATGCAATAAAAACAATTTTAAAATTAAAAAACTCAACATCATGTCGCAATTAAAAAATTTAATGAACGCGTACCCCCTCCCCCTGTCGAATTTAACGCAAAAATGAAGTTATGCGATGGTGAAATTCACATCGATACGTTGAACGCCAGAATACCGCAGGAAAAAAAGCAACGCTGTTTCATCTCAACAATACGAAGCGTCAGAGAATTCATTAAAAATTTTAATTAACGACGCATTTCGAATGTGCTCGATGGTAACAAAGCAACTTCATGAATTGCAAAAAAGGGGGAAAAACAGCGACAGCGTAGTTAAGCGAGCATGTGTAAAAGCTTGACTCATGGTTTTCGAGTATTATACATACGAATGTTGTAATGTGACTTGTACTACTCATCCATGGAATCGTATACATTAATAAATTTATGAGGTAAAAGATCATCATTAAAAAATTATCATTAAAAAATTGTATTTGTATTTTCACATTGATGTAAATTTACCAAAAGATCGTTAAGAAAGAAAGTTGAGAGATACATACAATATAATACTATGTCTGCAAATTAAAAATGAAAAATTATTTCTCTGGCGATTGCATTTGTGTGAGTGGATTATGTGTCATAAAAAAAAGCATCATACCCATTTTTTGCGATATTATACTTCATACGATCTGTATATGCCAGACGATAAAATATATTCAAAATGAAAAATGCCATAAAAATTTGTTCGTTTATATCAAATGCGAAATTTTGGTAATTCGTAGAGTGCTATTAATGATAGTAATATACTTAATTAATACATTAATTGAGAATCAACATTATCGGAATAATGTTGAAAACATTTTCTTGCAGTTTGGTCTTATAAGAGCTGCTCGGTATGTGTATTATATATAATTTAGAGGTCTATAAAACGCAAATTACAGTGATTTGAAATGTAACTCTTTAAGTCGTAGTTTCTAACTATTCCTCTTATTATTTATAGAAGCTGTCCCTGTGTTAGTAATCTACGCGAATCAGTAAGCTTTAACGTCGTACTTACATATACTCATTAAACATTTTGTATTAGATAGATATAGCTTTAAACTGCATTGAAAAGTAAAGATATAGTTACATGAGATGAAAAACGGGAAAGAGTGAGAGAGAAAGAGAGAGAAACAACATTAATATTATTTTAATTAATTAAAATATCAAAAGCAAGCTGATTAATTACGTTAATTAATAATTATTCAACATTTTTGTTAAATTAATAATTATTCAACAAAAATTGAATTGGCTATATATATTTTTACGATCAAATTTTTCATAAAATATTTTAATTTATTTTACAATAAACTTGCTATTAATAAGAATATTGAAATTATATATATAGCTATTGCTATAAAATATTTTGCCATAACTTAAATCATACAATTTTTATAAAATTGTATGAAAACTTTTTTTACTTTTCTCTCTTACGAAAAATTAAGTTATCTGCAACAGATATGTAAGAAGAAAAATCAATAGTTTTTGTTTTAAAATATAGTTGTATAATTTAGTACAAATTTATATTTACTTATATCAGGTCAATGCTACATCTCCTTTATTCAAAATATTTGATAATTAGAAGACGGAACATATTCTGAAACTATTGAAATCAAGGACAATCAATTGAATTTTGTTGCATCTTGAATACTGCAAAATACATATGTTTGAATGATCGAAACACCCTGTTTGCGCAATTGTTTCACCAGTCGCTAGCTCCAACAAGTCCTGTGGTCAACACTGCATTCGAAGTTGCCATGAATCGGCTCGGCGCGATCGATAACGCATCGCGCAATAGGATTGGCTAACGAGGTGCTATTTGCTTACGGGTTCCCATGGCTTTTCCACGGAAGCCACGGATGACTTTCCCAACGAGAGAGAAGGGTTTCAAAGTTTAACGATCCGACGTAGGTAAGTATAATGCATACGAACGAACGAACACGACGGGGCTACAACCCTTTAGGAATACGCCACGCGGTGACGTTGAATTTTTCAGTCGCATGTCTTACCGTACCAAGTAATTAACGATTCCGTTTTCACTGACAATTAATTATGTCGATTGGCGGAGAAAGGCGCTGCTACCCTAACTTTAAACTCCGAAAATACGCAGCTGGGAGAAGTCACACGTATCTTGAATTTATAACGATAGCTCGTGCTTAGCGAAAAATTTCCCGACGATTTTAATCGTGCGCAATGGCGAGCGGTTGGACGATATCAAATTCCATATAAATTTATACATATCTAATAGGTACATATGGCGTAATATAAGATAGCGAAACCACCATTGAACGAATCATATATAAATATCCCATCTTCGAGATTAAATATCCCGAGGCACACGGAATAGGAGGTTTGCCAGTGGTACGCTACATTGCTATCGAGTAGAAGCTGTATAACGCTGCGAGAACCAATAGGGAACGTTGACAGTAAATCCGGCGGAAGCTTTACCTATTCTAGGACAATATCGCGGAATAGCAGCACCCGCAAAACACGACATAAGCTTCCAACATTGGCGATAATAGTTGTCGGCTATCTACACGGAAAATAAATTCCTTTCGCACGAAGATATCGTATTATACAGAATCTAAACACGAAATAATATTTCTCAAAAAGAACATTTGTACAACAAGTGTTCTGTGTGAATTTCTGAAATAAAATATACCTCACATTTCTTTCTTCGAAAGTATCTTTGTCCTTTTCGATTTGCGAAACGGATAATGAACTTGTCAAATATCTCCGTTCGAAAAATAAGTTCGTCTTAGCCTCAAGATATTAATTATTTATTTTATTTGTTACTCGAAATTATTCCGCTTGTAGCGAGCCTTGTAATTTTCCGAGAAGAAATATACATTTTAAGTGATACCGTTCAGTTCTCACCGAGATGCGTGCTACGTCTGCAGCATGATTGATTTAAAATCATTATGGAACCTGCGGTGAAAAGAAGAGAGGCGATTTTTGCTATTGGTTCACGTTAGTTGCGTGTAGCAAAACACGCGCGGAAGATAGCACGTGATCTATCACCGAGAACAGACAACGAAGCAGGCAACAAGCAACCGAGCACCGAGGCAAAGCAGTGAAGCATGCATCGCCAGCGCACGTGGTAGCTTGCACTGCAACTGACAGCGGAACACACGCTCGATATTTTGCGCGCATTCTACTCCACGCGAAAAAAAAAAAACAAGAGAGAGAGAATTAACGTGACTTCTTTTCTGTTAAAAATGTCCGATCAACATTCCACTATTGTCACACGCGCCATTGCGCGATGCTGCATACCTCCCTTTTGCATTCCTGCCTCATGGAAAACTCGCAACTGGCAAACCCTCCGAATGAAAAATGCAATGCTACCGCGCTTCTTTCGCAATCGAGAATTCCGCCCGCGGTAACTTCGAAGACTTCGTTAACCCAGGCGAATGGGAAAAAGCGAATCTGGGCGCGGATTCTTGCGCCGTGGGCGGAAAACTTTCCGATGACGGCTCTGCTCCCGCCGGATGCAGCTTGAATAATTGCGGAAAATAATTGAAACGGAAGACTCAATTTATGACCGGACGGTCTCTCGCGTCGGTGCGAGAGTACCAGGTAAAAAAAAAAAAAAAAATTATGAACTCAGTCCCTGAGATTTATCATGAAGAGTGAATCTTATTATGGTATCTATGTTTGCATGCGCTCTCGTAATACGTTTTTAATGGAGGATTAATTTAAATAATTCAATTTTCGCCGTGCTCGGATATAATAATTGCTTCAACGGTATGGATAGCGAGCGACGGGACAACGCAATTACAGTTTTTCCCTTGAATATTTGCGCCGTTGAAAGTAAAATGCGCAAGTAACGCGACGGTTAAAATGGAAAAGCAGGTGCGCATGAAAATTGTACGTATTGAATTAAAGTAGTATGCGAGTAAAGTGGGCACATCGTAATAAAAACTGCTTTCCTTAAAATTATCTTGTCGGAAATTATAATCATTACTCAAAGCGATTGCGACGCAGTAACGTTGCGTTCGATATTTTTTACAGGCCATATGGATACCTTTCATATCTACGAACCGTTCAATTGTTTCCGTCTCTCTCAAACGAACCCTCGTGATACATTAAAAAAAGCGTCATGGTTTGTTAAGAATAAAAAAAATCAAATATCACAGTTTTAAGACAGAATTTAATGCAAAATAATGCCAAGTGCGATCATGTTCAATCGAGCGTAAAAAATTTATTTTGGTTTAATAATTCGCAATAGGCGAAGAATATTATCCACAGAATTAAAGCAATTATGTTTAATAAGTTTTTTTACAAAGGCAATCGAAAAATATGCGTGCTCTAAACATAATTTCAATTATAAGTTATAAAGTCAATATGTTCTCGTTAATATTCCTTTACGAGCAGAGCAAAACATATACGAGTTAATGAACGCGTGCCACGCTAACGTGAGCGCATTCGTCACAATTTTTCGCATAATTTTCAACGCGGCGTGTATACGCAGATGTCGAAAACAGCTGGCAACGTGCACGTGTTTGTAATATGTGACGTCATCGATTTCAGCCGCCGATACAGCTCAGATGCATAGATTGCGCCTATTTCACCCCTTCTCACCTTCTTCACACTCCCGTTTCCTTCCGTCCTTCTCTCCCTTCCGCTTTTTCTCGATCCCTCTGCTTAGGTTAATGCACGTGATGCTAAAAGACTCTACAACCACATCCCCCCGGAGGGTGATCATCCCCATGGAAAAAACTCAGGAAACCAATAAATTATTCTTTAGATACAATTAATTTCCTTCCGTTATATGTCAAGGGTTCCACGAATTTGTCGCACAGATTTGATACATTAGAGTCAACGTTGTTATTACGTTTCTTCAAAGTTATTAAACAAAAAAATTGAAATAATATTAATGCAAGTGCAAACATATCCCGAGCAAAAATCCCAAGTTCGATACAGGTTTATTAATAAAAAATTTGGCTGACCAGATGAAACTTGTCATTATCGTCAGTTGCAAAATGTTGCTGTCGAATGAGATTTTTAATGCAACGTTTACGACGATGGCACGCAATAAAGCGTCGCTCTCGTTTCCTCTTTTATGTTGAAAATCTACCCGAAGCAGCGCGTCATAAAATTTTTATTTCGCCGCGGGAAAAAAAAGAGAGAAATAATCGTGCCGTATTAAACGTTTCCTTCACAATGGGGGTTGAAGTTTAGTGCGGAAAGTGCGAGAAGCGAGGTGAGTTCTCGCGTAGAACAGCAGGACGCATCGTCCCTCTCTCGCGCGCATTCTTACAATGATAATCACGGTAGATGAGGACACTGAGAAAACCACGGGACGAGAGAGAGAGAGAGAGAGAGAGGACGCGGCGAAAAAAGGTTGGCGAAACCCTTAAATTTACACGCGTCGCAAGTTTGCCTTTTCCTTCTGCCCTCGCGAGATCGTTAGAAATCCTTTGTAACGGCGCTGGGTCATCTTTATTCTCGAAACTACGGCGTTTTTTTCTTTACCATCGTCGGCTGATCGCGCCTTATTACGGGGCATGATAATACGGTACTCACGAAAAACCGAGAAGGCGCGAAGATCCAATTAGGACAGCAGAAGTATCATCTTACCTGAAACAAGGAAAATGATGTTGACAGTTACGTACATCGTAATAAAGTAATGAAAGATGACACACTAAAAAGACGATGAATATTGCAATTGCACGATCTATGTAATATTTATGACAAAAAAAAAGAGAGAATTGAGACAAAAAGGATTTTGCGTTACGATGTAGCTCGCATCGCAGGATTTACTGGTGATCGGACACGCATCAAGTAATTCGAGACATCGAATATTTCCACGTGGTAATCTCTTTCAAGGGCGATGCATGCGATGCGCGCTGCACTCTCGACGAGAACACGTGTGCGTTCACGCATAATAGTAGTAACCCAGCGATTGCACTCGTTGGCTTTTTCCGAGCGCGATGGCGTCCGTTCTTTGACAATGGAATCGTTCGGAAAATATTTGTCGAAAGGCCGGGGAATGCGGTAGCCGCCGCGTTGTATCAATCGGTCGTATAATTCGTTGATAAAGAATATCGAATACACGTTGGTATCATGCGCATCAATATTCCATAATGCATCAATTATTATTTATAATCGGTTTAGTGTAGACTGATAATGGTAGCAATAACGGTGATAAAATGCACAATATTATTATATTACTATATCACTGTATTATTATATACAGAATACATACCCGAGAGTTATTACACGTTGAATCACACTTGGAAGCAAGGTGTTGGTATTTTATCGAGTAAAGATATATGCTTGACGATTTAAGATAATAACTAAATTAGTTATAAAGCGCTGTTAAAACGCTTCTGCAAATAGTATTTGATGAAGCATCATGTTGTAACAAAGCCATTGTTCACCACCTTCAATGATTTAATGACTGTAATGGGAAAGAGCGGCAATAAGCTCCGCAGTAAGAGACCTCGAGAGAAAGAAATGGAGAGGATGAAGTAGGAACGAAGGGGAAGAAAAAGCGAACGTGCGCAATTGCAATTGCTGTCGACGACGACATTTTACCTTCGACATCTGATATTTCGAGAGTATTAAATTCCCTGGGTTTGCACGCCCACGCCCTTGTAAGCGACAGCCCCGAGGGAGAGAAGGTTTTCAGCATGGCGGCGGTAGCGAAAAAGACACCGTCTCCCGTTTTTCTCTCGTTCCTACTAACGAACCATCATCGCGCAGCATCGTGTGACCGCGTTTCTTCGAGGATAAGCTTCATCGCAATGTCGTCTTCATCTCCTTTTTTTTTTACGCCGACATTCGCCGGCCATGCGTAAATGCGTGTAAAGGATTAAAGAATGTGGGGCAGTGACGCCGTATACAACTGAGAAGCTTACGAATTTAGTGCTCCTTGCGGTAGCTTTGTGTGGAGATTATACCAGCTACTTTAGCATTCTTTCTTCCAGTTTTACATTCATGCACTCGGGATATTTTAGATGAGAAAATTTGGCATAATTTTAAAAATAATGCGATACATTGTCGGAGAACCTTTAACAATACAGAGACAATAATTTACATTAAAATATTACATCAATTTAGTAGTCCTTTATTGCCATTAAATTGTGGTAAAAAGAGATAAAAGAGCTCTCTTCTCTGCCGGATTTTTATCTCTCAATAAAATGAAAAATTGGAGTCTTGCGCAATAAAGAGCAATTTCACGAGCAAACAACTGCAATTAATTACGATTCTAAATGAAGTATTTAGTTTGCCGCATGAAAAAAAAATTGCGTCAGAAATAAAACCGTCCGTCAAAATGCTGCATTGATGAATCTATCTCTTGTGTATTTAATATTATCTGAATAATATCTAGAACCGAAATGCGAACTCTAACTTTTGTAAGAGATCAAAACATAATTTTCATTTGAAAGGGATACTGAGCATACCATCGTCTATGAGACGATGTGGACATCGCTGTTATTCGTTGTGATGAAACGTCATCGTGACGATAGCGAAGCCAATACTTGTTGGCTATTACGCACGACTCATTAACGATAGCCATTGTTTAATGCGCATATATCCATTTCGACACAAATGCCAAGGTGACTGTGTGATCACGATTGTTGCAAATGCTGCGAACTTAATTAATATGCGAATCTTAGGAGAGACATGGACGTGCATTGTCGTGGAAACGCGCGTTAAAATCGTCGTCGGCGAATTAACTCCCTAATTAACGACCGCAGGCCTGTGACATCGTTATTAAGGTGTTAAAATGAGAGATGATATACAGGGCTGCTGAAAAACTTCCATTAGCGTGCTCCAACATGCATCGTTGAAAATTAACCTTTGTGAAGAAAAGATTATAATTAACACTCCAGACCATTATCATGTTGTAAACAATTAAAACTCTACAAAACTTAAATCAAACTAGTTACGAAGTTTTTTTTTTTTACAATACTCTGTTAAATCTGTTAAAGCGATTTTGATCTCTAATACTGTTTTCGATAGAAGGGCATACACAAAGCGATATGTAATCATATAGCTGTGTAAGAAGGATATAATTTCTTATCTGAGCGCGGCGTTCACAACGCGAGCGCACCTTCCACGAGTTAATCGATCGCGGCGCGAGCGTTCCCATAACTTATCTACGTGCGAGAGCTCGTAGGAACCGGCGAAGTTAGCGGGCGCCGTCATAACGCCGCGTGCGTTATACGGGCAAATCGTTCGATCGGCTGGAAATGAAATTTACGAGCCGACTATACGTGCAACGTTGCACCCTGGTAATTTTCCGGCGACAAATCTCGCCCTCTCCCTCAGGCGGGAGAAGTATTCTGCTAACCGCCGATCCTCTCCTCGTTTCACCTTTCGAGCCGAGCCGTGAAAGTCGATTCACATTGAACAATGTGGTCACCAGATACGCACGGTTATTATGCAAAATGGATTAATCCGTCCGGCTAAAAGTTTTTTAAGTTAATTAATTTTGACGCGCCCAGAGTTTTATGAATCTCGCGTTACGCGTGCAACATCGTCCTAACTTTCGCAAAGTGACTGCGCGAGTCTAATTTTCGTATAATACTGTCTAAATACTCCATCGTGATAATATCGCGTGGCTGAATGTTCGTAGGCGTGTGCAATTTACAATTTGATACGAGGAAATTTGCAAGCCCAAAGAACAAATGGGGACAGGCAATCCCCTATTTTCAATTTTATTAAAAGACTAAAATCCTTGGATGTATGACGTATCATTACGATCCTTTCCTCCGATATTAGGAAAATGAAGATGCTGTTGCCCTTCGTAATAGAACATTTCGTTGCGTCGCTGCAGGTATGTATGTATGTATGCACGCGTCATGTCGCATAATGTGAATCAACCTTAATCTGTCCTCATCGCTATGAAACCAAAACCGGTTTTCGTGTTCTCAGACGGGGACCCGAAGCTTGATCCAGGTATGCGCATAACGTCGATTATCATATTAAATGTACCGGTGTGTTTGCGGTCATTGGGTTGAGGTGGGACACATGCCGGATTTACATTTAGTCTTCCATTCTCGCGTAGTCGTCGCATAATTGATACGATTTGTCCCACCGCATCCTTTCATTTTTCATGCAATCAATAAGCGGTCGGTTTTGAACGAGCCAATTAAAACTATTAACTGCTTGCGGCCGGTATAATGTCTGTTGCAATAATAATTAAATTCCTCGAAAAATAATTATAAGATGCGTGTCCGCGTAATGCAGAATTGCATTTAATTGAGTGTAAACATGAATTTTCGTTTTACGATAATGAATTCGCGCGGCAAAGCAGAGCGTGTGTAACGATAACAGTGCGCTGATATTTAATATAGTTATCAGGGACTTCGTGATAGCTCCACATAAAGAAAAAAACAATCTTGTTTTGAACAAATTATTATAAATTGAAAATATTAATAAAATATTTGACTTCCGAATATTACAGCATAGATATAAAATGAAGCTCCATGTCTTTTAGAAGGGAAATAAAAGCGACGAGTTGCCTGCCTCAAATTTTACAGACGCCTGATTACTTGGAAATTTTTCGAAGCGATACGATAAATTCTAACGCAGCCTACTACCTGATACTCGGTCTCCTTTTTTTTCGCTATAACGGACGAACTTGAAAAGCAAATTAGAGAGTTCCCCGAATCGATCGGTCTGTGGTTACTGCCACGATGATGATAGGTCGAGAATCTCAGGGGCAGCCGTCGAATGCATGGTTTGTGTGCACAGCGAGAAAGAGCATGCCATATACTGCGTTATCCAAGGTTCGCATTATGCGAATCGCATGAACGTTACTATTATTGTTGCTAGATCGAAGGGAACGCGACATGATTGCGCTGAGAAAAGGACACGTGGCCTTTCGAAGCTGTCGATTGTGTCCTTTCATAGCCGGTTAGATTTCACAGTCGGACGCGGGATATTTTTTTCATTCGCGCGGTTTTTACTGTCCTTCATTGCCTGCACGATCGGAACAATTAATACTTCGTAAGCGGCCGTATCGATGAGGTGAGCGTAAACTTATTCATACGGATCGATCGCGCGTTCCACCGGATATCGCGGGGATTAGCCTGATTCGGTTTATGTTAATCAAGCTTTTCTAAAGATTGGAACGTTTTTCCTCCAGTTTTCGCTCACCACTCCAGGAGTTCCATAATGTATAAGATTGCAATAAGCGCGCGACGTTGGGTGGAACGCCTTAAGCTCTTTCATCCACAAAGGGAATCCGCGGAAATATAGAGGTATCTTCATTATCATAAGCCCTATAATAGCAAATAAACGTCAACGGTAAAGAACCAAGGAAAATATATTATCGCTGCTGGATTTTTTCGATATAATTGCGGTGATATCTGTATTCGCGAATCCATTTGCTCTCACAATCGTTTCAGTTGTATTCGTTATACATTCATGAATAACAGTCATTAATGGTTAAATAATGAAAGAGACGACAAGTGCCCTCGGGATGAAAGATTACTGAAACGACAAAATGCAAATATAAAACATACTTCTTTGTTGTAACAGAAAATGTCATTTTTGGCACTTTGACTAATATTTAACTTGCCATTTGTTCGTTCTATTTGTCGCTATCTACCGCGCTTATTGCGATCGCTTGGTTCTTAGGTCGTCATGGCCAGCCGATCGTAGCCGATTTGTCGATTCCGCGCAACGACGTGTAGCCGGCAATAGCAAGCAGCGAGGAGGATCGAGGACCGATTTGAATGATAATCGGACGGATATGATTGATTTATGAATGCGGTATGGTCGATGCACGCTTGCTAGACGAGATTAATCTTCATTACACGACGTTATCCCGTCTGGCTGCTCTTGTCGTGCAAAAGGGATCGAGATACACGCCGCGGTAGGTAGCCGCATTATTAAGATTGGTCCGCAGTCCCCGTAGTCGTTTTCAAGAAACGATACCTCGCAACGGAGATTCTCAGGAATGGACTTGAATGAGCATACCAAAGAAACGTTACTCGATGTATGAATATAAATGATGCAAGATTTTGTATTAGTTACATTTTCTCACACTTTCGATATGTGAAACAAATACGTGTACTTTTATCTCTAATACTTGTAACTATTTCTTATTTTAGCAATGAGAAAAATGTTTATTTTAAATATAATTATAAAGAAAAGGAAAAGGATATACTTTGTAAAACATTCAATTACAAATATTGCAATTATATTTTACACAAACTGAAAAAAATTCTAGTTAAAAACGGAACAGCAAATCAGAAACATTTTGTAAGATTGATCAAATATTCTGGTTATTATAATAGGAATTCTGATTATTATAAGTTATAAAGTATTGGGTTCTATTATAATAACCAGAATATTCTACAAGATTCATCAATTTTTTTCAGTGCATGCCTACTTGTCAAGATATCTAATTGGAAGATGCGTACAAAAATTGCACCGTGAAAATATTACAAAGTAAATTTTAGTTGTTACTAACAGCAAGTTAAAGATTTAAGACATGTGTACTCAGATATGCAGCTCCAAGCATTGACATGCAATTTTATATAATAGTATTTGTTGTCAATAAAATCTTAGGTTGTGTGGAACGAATAGTAGCTGGTATATACAAAAATGGCCGTTGTTAGATTTCACAAATAAAATGGCAAAACGGGAGTTTATAGCACGCGGTTTCCTTCGCTTTGTAATTCCAGCAGAAACCGACCCAGATCTGGGATGCCCTTCGACCTCCACCGACCGTTGGATGATGTCTACAGCGAGTCACGAAGTCGAATACTCGGCGACCCGAGGAAAGCGAGGCAGTCGGTGAAGATCTGAGAGACCAACGCGACTTCGGGCGGACCAACTCGAAGATGGATTCAAATTAATGAAAAACATATCTCCCGCAGATTACATGGATTCCAAGTTTATTTCATGAGAAACGACGTCGTTCGAGAGTCGGTCGAAAATTGTGAAATCACACGAACGCGAAATGAAGAAGCTGCTCAATTCTAAAAAGAGGCATAGTAATGCGAGTGTAATATTAATTAGTGTATAATAAGTTAAGACTCATTTAATGACTAAGGAAGGAGCTAATTGTGAAAAACGGAAAAGGAGAGGTAAAATGTTATTGGAGAGTAAGAATAAAGTTTCCGACTAGATAAAAATCTTGTATTAATCCGTGTATTTGATCTAATTCGAAATTAGAATCGATTTTATTCTCTACGTATATTTTCAGCTCAACTATCCTGATGTTTCGCGTCGAAAAGTGTCGGAGAAACATCGAACTTGGCCGGTGTAAGCGAGAAAGTTCGAGCTGTTCGATCTACTCCGATAGTTTGAAACTACTCACGAAATACCAGTGCAATATCAGGAGGTTACGTCCAAATAACGAACAACATCGAGCCAACATAGATCCAAAAGGACAGGGAGAAGGAAACCGAGCTCGTCATCGACAGACGAGTCCTTCATGATCGGCTCGCTTTTATCGAGAGATTGTAGAATGTCGGATATTGAGCAAAGGAGAGAGAGAGAGAGAGAGAGAGAGAGAGAGAGAAAGAGAGAGAGAAAGAGACAGAAAGAGAGAAATAGAGCAAAGATCGAGGAAGGAGACGAGAGGAAAGGGAGAAAAAGGGACAATAAAGGTGACGTTGCACGGAGCCGCGGCATCTGTCCTAGGAAGAGATGGAACAGCTGTGTCCGAAGGAGGTGAAGTGGGCAGACAGAGAAAGATGGAAAGAGGGAAAAAAGAGGAAGGAACAAGTAAAGAGAGAAGAATATGCGAGAAGAAGAAATAGATAGCCGGATAGAGGGAAAAGGTAGAGGAAAAGGGAGAGGAATCTCTAGCCGCGATGGGCTCTGAGTCCGAAGTGGATAAAGAGAGAAATATGGACAGCCATCGGCGAGGAGAAAAAGACAGACAGGGCGGGAGCGAGAGAAAGGGGAGGAGGGCTGCGTTGGAAAGGGGCGATAAAGGGGCATGGGAAAGGAGTTGGCAACGCCGCCCGGTCGATAGAAGAGTGGGACCTGCGAGACGTGGCAACGTCGCAAAGCGTCTGCTTTAATGCAGCGGTTCTCATCTCGCGTGAATTCTCTTGTTTTTAATATCAAATGTAACAAGATCAGAGACAACGCGGTTGTCGTTAAAATTAAAATCATAGCATATAAAGAATTTTAATAGTAAAACTTAAACAGTATATAAATCGAAACCAATTATAGTTGAGTGTATTTTCGAGAATTCTAGGTTAGGTCTCGACCTAAATTCTTCTCGGAAAATGTTCGATTGTCATTGGTCAGTTTCAGTTCTATTATAAGTTTCTGTGTCCTATACTTTATTGCAATTAAGTTACTATATATGAAATATATATATATATATATTCGTATTTCACACAAATGAATATCACTCACAAAATATTTTAATCACGAATATGGAACTTTATGGAATGCGAGACTTGTCTTTTTTGCGCGCCTTTGATGATAATTTTAGCTTATTTCAGCATATTTAACACGTGATCAAAATTAATTTTGATCAACTGCAATTCTGATCTTTCGTAGGAAAATCTTAAACGTTGTCAAATGATATTATCTTTTGCTTCCGAAAATTGATCAATAAAAGTAAATTAATATTTCTTTCTCTATGAAATCTACAAGATACTCTACAATTAAAAATGTTTAAGT
>VBVR01000994.1:0-36518 GCA_011638315.1 Tetramorium parvispinum | reverse complement strand
ATGTAGTTCATGTGCACGTTTTCTGACTTCCGCAGAGGGCGTATCGTCTTCGCGGATCAGCTAAAATCGGGCCGTGTCATCTCTCAGGCTTCTCTCTGTCTAAATCAACAGATTTTTCGTTTACACATTTACAAATAAATCGATTTTTTGTTAGCACATCATTAGTTAAAAAGTTATTGAGGAAATAAATTTTCGACGGGGCCAAATTAACGCTACCAAAAATTCCATTTCGACTCAAATGCTGAACGTCTGCGTTCTAAATGGCACCGATCGATAGATTTTCGTTTGTACATTTCTAAACACATTCATTTTTCGTGATCACACCGTTTATTAGAAAGTTATTAACAATTGAAGTTTCGAGAACGATTAATCAATTGATTGAGAAGGTATATATTATTATTATTATATTATGAAATATGTTATACATATATAATAGTAATAAATGTAATTATTTATTACCATTATATATTTTTAAAAATTAATAATAACTAAAATTTATATTAAATTGTATAATATGTATAATGTGTACTAAAATATATATATTAGAATGGATTTCTTATCATTTTTATCAAATTACAAGACCATTATCATTTTTATATCATTAAGGATAAAAAGAACGTTGGTACGTTGATAAATCGTAATTTTTTTAAACTTATATAACTTGCACGACATATATTATTTAGATATATAATCTGTTATTTTACAAAATAATGTGCGCATGTGCGAAAGGGGTTCTCATTCTCCTTCTAACACACTGATACGAACGTCATATCACGTCACGTCACTTTACGTTCAGGAGAAGACCTGAAATTTTCGTAGATCTTTGAACGGCTGAATCCTTGCTCCACGAGTGTTATCATGGGTAAAAATAAGCAGGCGCAACGTACTAAAAACAATGCTCGGGTAAACACCAATTATAATCCTATGACTTTAAATGTGCCATAATTCCATCATTATAACCTATTAGCACGTTATCAAGTCTGTCCTTTACAGCGCTGCGCTTATACTTTCTAAAAAGGAAACAGATGTATAGTAATAATGTTGGAAAAATTTTATGCAATTCTGTATTTTACGAAATCTTTTTTAGCCGTCAAATAGCAGTCGCAGTGCAGAACTCTTGGGGACTGCAACGCCTAATTTTGTTGGGTTCTCAGCGGTTAAGGATGGGGGATACGTTCCTGTTTTACCTGGTCTATCCTTATGTTCCTTAAACGAGGTTGAGATGAATAGCGTGAATTCCCACTTTCAAGTAGTACTAAAGAAGATGAGTAAGAAAGATGCTACGACAAAATACAAGGTGATTAGTTGTTTACCATTAATCACGATCTTTTATTACGCGTGTTTTGTAAACGAATGTTTGTACAGGCATTGCAAGAATTTGCAACTCTGTGTGAAGACGCTGCATTAGAGGCGGTAGAGGGTATGTTACCATTTTGGCCAAGATTTTACTGTGCTCTGTCCATCGATATAGATCACAGAGTGAGAGAAGCCACTCAGCTGGCACATGCAGCGGTTGTGAAACGCATTGGCAAAGGTATAGCGCTATATCTGAAACAATTGGCCGGTGCTTGGTTCACCTCTCAATACGACACGTATCCTCCAGCGGCTTCAGCTGCCACCAACTCTTTCAATAACACATTCCCACCCTGGAAAATAGTTAGCGCGATCGTTCATTGCCAATGCGAAATTCTATTACACATTAGCAATAATATAATCGTGCATACGGCTCAAACGTTATCGACACAAAAGTCCCTTACCAACGAAGAAATGGAAGCCAAGTATGAGAGAGTACTGGCGTCAAATCTCCAGGCATATAATTGTTACTTCAAGAAAGTGCCGCTTGACGAAATTGATAAGACTTTGGAGATTCACAACAAAATTCTGAGCAGTCCGAGATTTTGGAAATTGGCCAAACACGATGCTTTGCCAATAAAAACGGCTTTCTTCAACGTGCTGACGTCGATACTGGAAAATGCAGAGAAGTTATTACAAAATGAAAAGAAAAGGACAATGACCACTATTATGAACAGTCTTGATGAATCCGAACCTGCAATTTTGTCGGCTGTGTGGGAATCGATGCTCATAGCTACAACGAAAATTAACGACTGGTATCTCGTTGTAAACATTAATAAACTTGTTCTACCAAAATTATGGCACGTTTTACGATCTGGTGGCCAAGGCTGCGCTAGCACCGTTTATCCAAATCTGCTGCCCTTCGTCAGTCAATTTCCAAAGTTTAATGTTGATATCGCTGAGTTGTATACGAATTTCTTTAACAACATGCGACAAGGATTTTCCGTCAAGAGTGTGCAAATGAGCCGTTCAGAAACGATCGCTGTGGCAACGTCTTTCGTTGAATGCTTACGTTATTTGATTCTCGTAAACGCCGAAAATGTTGATTTGTGCGTTCGACTCCTTAAAGAGCAGCTTATGCCTGTTATAGAAGCTTGCATGACGGATAGTATCTCCATGAAACAGTTTTGCTTTACCGAGATTACGCATCTGATATGGTACTGGAGCAAAAATCGTACTAATGAGAAATATAAATCGTACGTTTCTTTAATGAAACAATTCTGGATTGAATTACAGTTATTATTTGATAAATTTATGAATATGTCAACAGAGATCACGCATACTGTAGATACAAAAAATTCTCACATCGAATTTTTGTTAAATTTGAAGAATGCACCAGATCGTAACCGCAAGAAATTAAAAGTGAAATTTTCCGATCCAAATGATTCGGTTATTGTCAGCGAATCAAAGGTAAAAGTTACCGATGGTTATGAAGATGTTCTTTTTAATGCAGAACTTTGTAAGTTTGTAAATGCGCTCTGTACAATTTATTTTAATTCTATAAACGTATCGATAAACGACGATCAGTACATGGTATATATCAGGCAGCTGAATGAACTTATGAAACATTTTGCAAGTAAAAAATTATTTCATGCATTTTCAAAGTCATTTAAATTTGATGAGGAGTTCTTTGAATTTTACGACAAGACCTTGAAACCCTTATTGCTGCAAAAGTCAGAAATGGCTGAACAAGTTCTTGAATTAATATTCCATTTTATTACATATATAAGTGATATGGAAAAGGATAAAGTCTTAAAATCATTAATCGAATTAAATGACATTGGAATAACAAGGAACGTCATATATTGCAGTTTATCTGAGCATAATAGAAATGAAAACGTAATTAAGAAATTGCATACACAAGCTAATATACCTAAACTCCTAGTTGATGTAGCTAAAGAAATTGCTTTATGCAATAACGAGCAATATGATTTCGAAAAAAATCAGAATTTGATTTTATCGGGTTTTGAAATTCCGGAAATTAGAGATTTGTTAATAAATGAAGGGGCGAATGAGATTGTATCGATTTTATGTGATTCATTAAACGGAAGAGACGACACTTGTTCCATGCAATTTGTTGAATTTGTTACGAAATTGATGACCTTAACGTGGAGACATAAGCAAACAAAATCAAGTGCTGTACAAATATTGGAAACACTTTTTGAATTATGCACTCGAGAACATGATGAGTTAACTACTAATACAGTACGTAGTAGTTGGAAAGAAGGATTCATAAAATGTAGTCAGATATTATCTATTTATGAATATAACGATCTTCTTAAAAGATGCGGAATTATTATTTGGAGCAAAATATTTAATGCACATGCAAATTCTGTTAAGGATCTATTGGTAGATTTTACAGCAGATGTTTTAGAAGTTATGATTAATGACATTAATAATCCAAAATTTGATTGTATTGAAGAAAATATTTTGGTATTCCTAATGGCATCTGATATAGAATTATGGATTGGAGAGACAACCGCTATTGCATTATATGGTGAAGTGTTAACAGGCCATTTATACATGTCAAGTGTGGAGAAAAAAACATTTCGGATTTTGCAGCAGCTTACAGCTGTCGATATAACGAACGATAATATTTTGGATAATACGGCAAATTGTTTATCATGGGCTTTATTTGTCACAGATTTGCTTAATAATTTATATAAGAGACTAAAAAACTGTGAGAATGTTAATATATCCGCAGAAGAAGAAAATTTTGAATTAAACGAAACAAATTTACCAGGAATCACGGAGATATTGATAAATATTATATATGTGGTTAGCATAGCAGATGTATATAATAAACATTATAGATCCACCAAACATTATAATGCTGTTGACAAGCTTCGTAATTCGCTGAAAGACAGTTTTGTCAACTTGCATAAATATTTTGCAACAAATATTGATGACGATGTATTATTATATATACGAACAAATAATGAAAGTTACGGATGTATGCTGCCATATATAATTTATACACATTACACTGAATTTTTGTCCAAAAATAAAACTGAGAGTCCCATGAAATATTTCGAAAATTACAGTAGTAATGAAATTACTACTGCAAAAACATATGACGATGAAATACGTATGCAAATAATGCAAATCTTAAATCATTATTGGCCACAAAATGTTCCGGAAATGTTATTAAAGTCCAATCAAATTTATGAATTAATTGCTACAAGAAGAATTATGATACTCGACTCAACTAGTCATCAACTTCCTTCACAATACGACACTGTTATGGACCAGATTATGTTACGTCACGAAGTTATTTTTGCGATTTTGGATCACGATATCTCTGATACTTCATGGGATAAATTACTTTTGCCGCTGGAAGTTATAAGATTGTTTACAGCAATTGTCCAATATATTCCGTGTAAGTTAAAACACGCATACTGGGATTTTATCTTTATATCACTCACAAAGTGGCAACAGTTACTTAACAGCGCCGAACATAATTATACTGACATTAAAATAACAACGTTGATAACGGCGTTTAGCCAATTGTATTATGCAGTTGAAGCTCTAATGAAGAAACATAAATTGGAGCCAATACCAGAGTTACCTCCAGCACTCTTGGATGAATGGACAAATGTAATTGCTGGCAATGTATACAATGGCATTATCCAAACCTGGTTATTTTATGCAGATTTGTGTAATCAGAATACAGATGCTATAAAATCTATCATACCATTGAATTATTTGGGAGAAGCAATTTGTACATTTGACAATAGCATATTATTTAAGAAATATGATGGACAAACCGAATCGATTGATTTCAACAAGATATTAAAGCTATCTCTGAAATTACTGCAATCTCCTGTACCTAGTATTCAATTGGGTGCCTATTATACATTGCAATATATGATACCGGAACTTGTACATCAAGACGAAGTTCTTGTAGAGTCTGACAATTTCGAGCCGAGCAGTCTCAATATTAGAAAATTCGAAGAAGTATTATCAAATACACTGACTATTATAAATACAATGCTTATGGAGTTCAAGTAAGTTCTTACTTTGTGTTAAATTTTAATTAACTGCATTGTACATTTTAATGTATGGTAATATCGTCTTTTTTTTAGATTATGTGATACAATTAGCTGCACAATCCAACCATTTACGGATTCTTACACATATACATTGGAATATCTGTTGGCATGGGCAATTGTATTAGATATCTGCGAAAAGGCTCATAGTGATTTACGATATCAATATGCTGAAATATTGAAGTAAGTATTATAATGCGCATTATCCTATCATTATTTCTATGATTCCTATAACGTTTTATTACTTACAATGTCTTAAATTTATATTTTTTATTAAACATAAATTTTAGAAACGAGCTTTTCCCTTGTTTGTTGAATAATATCTTCAAGTTAATGCCTATGGAAGTACTACAAGATAATAAAAGTAAAACTGTTAAACTACTGGAATTATTTACCACTACTCCAGTTTTCCGTTTTAAAGGTACTAAAATTAATATTAGTGTATAAAATTTGATTTATTATATATTGTTTTATATTATATTGCAATATTATAGAAAGTTGGACAGAGAAGAGATTAGATCACATTGTGTGTTGGTTATATATGAACTGCTTACGACGTCTACCAGTATTAGTTAGACAATGGCTGAGTACAGTTGACAGCAGAGTCAGTGCAACAGTAGACAAGATTACAAGTCATTATGTCAGTCCTAGGCTTTGTGAAGATGAGCTTCTTTATAGCAGGTTACAATTGGCTAACGTTGAAAATATGCAGGTATGTTCTGACAAATCCTGACCCTCTCTTTTACAAATTAAGTCTCAAAAATTTATTATTTATTTTCAAATTCAATATTATATGCTTTGTGTTGTTATAGGTAAAAGTGCATTCAACAGCAAGGGAAGTAGTAGCCGAGTATCAAATGGAAGATACAAAATTGGAATTAAGCATAGTGCTACCACCAAACTATCCTTTAGGTAGAGTTAAAGTAGAATCTGGTCAACAGATAGATGGTACGGCAAAGTTAAAAAATTGTCACATGCAACTCTCTAAATTTCTCACACATCAGGTAAGTCTTGTAACATATAAAATGTATAAAATATATTTAAAAATATGTATTCCAATTATATTTTCTTCTATAGAATGGCTCTGTTTGGGATGGTCTTCTAATGTGGAAACGCAATTTGGATAAGAAATTTGCAGGCGTCGAAGAGTGTTGTATATGCTTTAGCATTTTTCATATTAGTACATATCAAGTACCAAAATTGTCATGTCACACTTGTCGTAAGAAATTTCATACTCGTTGCTTGGTAAGGATACATTATTTATTGACATTTTTCTTTTCTTATTAGGTATAATATTATATATATTCTTTTTTCCAGTATAAATGGTTTAATACAAGTCAAAAATCTACCTGCCCGATTTGCAGAAATGTATTTTAATCTGCTTTGGAAACGTTTTTGTACATAGAGAGGAAATATTAATGGTACAAAAATAAAGTAAAAACAAATGAAATAGAAAAGAAGAGATTGCGTTAAATAAATATGTATTATAAAATTAATTTAACAAGAACTGAACGTATAATGTGATATAAGCGTACAAGAAACTAGGACAATATAATCATATGAAGAAATAACTGCATATCCGAACTACTTGCAGAAAAAAGGGATAAGAGAACTTTTTTTCTTATTTATTGTAGTGTAAACATATTATCTGACGATATAGTATTTTCAGTTTCTATTACTTTTTCCATTTCTGAGTTATTTCGTGCGGATACAATCTTTATTGTATAATAAAATTACGAAATTAATATTTTATTAAGATATAAATAAAAATGATTTTTACGTTGTAAAGAAAAAGAAATATAATTTTATGTTAAATTTATTATTAGTAATGTTATTTAAACAATATTATATATACAAGAATAAAAGACACTTTGATCGTTCTTTCTCATTTAAGATAAAATTAAAATATTTAAGCGTTGAGTCAGCATAGTATATCAAGTTTTATAGAATTAGGATACATCTTGTTATTCAATACACATTCGATATACGCGCACACACATTCACTATTTAAATTTAAAAAATCTAAAAAATTGTATTAATTACAAGACAAATTATATATTAATCAAATATATGTATAAAATATATATTATGGAATAGAATATGTGTATTAAAACGCGTATTTTTTATTTTTAAATGTCTTTAACATTGTTTAAGACATTTAAATAAAACATAATGTTTCTGTGTTTAAGAGAAGACTATATAAGTTTTTAGTTTCCACCATTCTAGAATAGGCAGACTCAATTATAATGTAGTTTTTCGCGGGTAAAATTTACATACAGGCACAAACGTGCGCGATACCGTCCTGCCACTATTGGAAGCCAAGGTCGACATGTATATATACAAGAGCAAGCACGATCGTTCAGTACTGCACGTCAGCAACGTGCGTTAGGAGTAGTGTTGGAGTGTTCTTGTAAGAACTATTTCTGGGTACCGTAATTATCTAAAGTGCGTATCATTCAATGTGAGACCTTATGATACATCTTATGTATTAAGGAATCTGTGAATATGATAATGCGACGAATGTCTCTCGAGCGGCGAGGCATCGATTTCTGATCAGGTCCTGAATAAACGAATGACACCGAATGTCACGGGACAAGAAACACTAAACACATTGTTAATTGCTGAAATAGATAGACAGCGATTGAGCATACTACGCAGAAACTATATAATTTCTTTGCAGAAAACTTCTTTATTAATAGACATAGCGTAACCTAAAAATATAGCAAGATGAAACTTACGAATGCGAATCTATCATAAAATTTGTTTCTACTGTATGAAGTGCACCGTTGCACGTAGACAAGTCTGTGAAACAGATTTTATTTCTTTCTAACTTTCTGCCACAAATTTTTATAGCTATCAAATAATAAAATCTGTTAATAAACTGTGATTATAGAGTGATAATGTTTCATTCAATTGTTTATCAAATAGGGTACGTTTTACTTGGTTTCTATCGATATTGTTTGTTGCAATAATCGTGTGCAATGATCGTGAAATATATTGTCATTACAGTATCTACGAGGACTGTACTATTTTACATTTTGCAGAGACTGTAGATACCGTATCTTTACATCTCCGCATTATCACGGGATGCAATATGTTCATTAATTCTGATTTTTGCGAAGTGGTTTTATTCTCAAAATATTTAATCTGTGTAAACAGATCTTATGTTATGTTTGACTATGAATTTTTATTATCATGTAAGGATTTAATTGCCTAATCAATAAATTCAGTTTCATATAATTCCTTATCTAGTTCAATTTATGTGTTATGTACATATGACTTTATGAATACATTCGATAGCGGTTTATATAATTAATTAAATTAGTTAGAGATGCATATGAAGTTTATCAAGAAAGAAACGAGAATCCGCAAAATTATTTGTCAATAATATTTTGGCAACATTGGCTCTCGAGATAATTTTTTTAGCGAAATTTTTTTAACGAATGTCATCAATGATACAACTTTTAATGTAACATTAAATTTTTTATCTGCAAAAAAGAATTTAAAAAAAATATTTTAATTCTTTCGAATAAAAGTGATTTCTTTCAATCATTGTTTTAGAAAACAATTATAATATAATTACAAATGACCAGAACTAAATACTTATTGCTTTAGAATTAAAAGAAAAATATATCAAGATAAGGTTATCTTGGGTATCTTGAGATAAATTAATTCTTTGAAATTAACATTCTTTTTTTATACAAATTCTTAAACGTTTTGTATAAATTCTTTTACTTTTCCATACATAAAATGTTTTTGTAATTTATCTTGTATAGAAAGAGAAATTTTTGTCAAAATAAAATTAAGGTTTTAAATTTTAAAAGATGTACTTTTGAGAATACTCTAAAATATTTTATATAAAAATTAGGAAATAAGTTTTAATATATCATAATTATTTAATTTTATTTTAATCATATACTTATCAATTATTTTTCTTCGCAGAATGCTGTCCAGGCAATTTGCTCAATTGCGTATAACCACACGATGTTTTACTCGTAGCAGTATTATACGAGAAATTAATAAAGACCAGGTTCCTGCAGAAAAAACTGTAAACGATACTACGGGTGTCATAGGTAAAGAGTCATAAAAATAGATAAAATACTATTATTTAAAACACCTAGTAATTTATATATTCTTTTACGGTGATCTGTTTATGAAAAAGTTATTTTGTATATGCCAGATACAAGTTGAAAAATTTTTTTAAATTACACAAAAATATAATTTCTTATGTGTATGTGTATATACGTTTTCGTTTTAGGATCACGTATGCATCGTGTAAGTGATTTTGACAGAAGAATGCTAGTTTGGGTAAAACGATATCCAAGCATTGCAGATGTTCCTAAAGATGTTACGTATGTGTTATATCTATATTTATATCGCATATCAATATAAAAAAAATAAAAATTTATCACAAAAACATTTAATTAAATTTTGATATATTCAAAATTGAGTTTTTAGTAAAATTTTTGAGATATTACAATTTAAAAAACTGATTTTTAATGTTATTTCCGATAAAATAAATATTAAATTTAAAATATCTATCTATTAAATATATTAATAAGTATATATTTTTGTTTTATGAACTTTCGTAATACTTACAATATTTAGTAAATAAATGTTTTGTTAAACAGAGTGGACTGTATACTTAATGCAAGAAATAAGGCACGAATCAAGACCAGTAATTATTTGATTGCTTTTACCATACTTGGGTGCATAGGCGCTATAATACTTGGGAAAAGGGACGCTGCAAGAGGAGAAAATATAATTAAACAAAGAGACGACTGGCTTCGGGAACGATTAGCAGAAGATAAAAAGAAATAGATCCGTAAATACTCAGGAAATGTAGAAATCTTGAGGATAAATTTTCTGAAAAGTCCGGACGGGTATTACATCATCGACTATTATTATTTTCAAATATTTCCACATGATTTTTTTCATAAAATAATAAACATTTAGTTTTGACCGCTTTAATAATTTGTACTTGTAATATACAAGGTTGTTCTTTAAAATGGCAATCTTTCGTAATAACAAAGCAACAAAATATATTTTATATTCTGTATATACAGGTATTTACCGTAAAATTATGTATTTACATTTAGATGTCAGTTTATATGTACTGTATATGATGAATGTCAGATTCTCATTAGATTTAGTAAGCATTTTAATGCTTATACAATATAAAATATCTAAATATACAATACCCGATAATTTGTGTATATACCTCCAATTATCCTTGTATATAGTGAACAATTGCAATAAACTCTTGTAAGAGGACTGGTATATATTGTACATCATTTCATCACAAAATAACAATGATTCATGAAACGAACAACTTATTGCCATTGACGTTTACAAAATTACTATGTATATTGTAACAATTCCAAGATAATAGCACTGAAATAACCATAAACCAATAGCTTCAGATTATTCGGAAGTTCTATGTGTCTATGTGCAGTGGCTTGTAGAATCCGCGGCATCTCTCGTAATACACTTGTACTGTACGTTTCTTTACAACTTCTTCTATATTGAGCTCCGATCGTAGTAGTTTCAATTTGGTCTGTTCATTTCTCAAATTTTTTATTAACGTCGGATTTTCATCACCATTCTTCTCTCGCAGATCCTTCAACTGCATCACCCTTTCCTTAGTGATCTCCACGCATCTCGTGATCGCTTGTGTCCTCTGCTTGTGCTCAGATTCTATCTGCTGGAACAAGTCTTTACACTGCGAGGTAGGGTCCACCTGGCCTTTGAAGGACTCGGTAGGAATTGTAGTATTCAGCATATAAATTATTTTATCATCTATCTGTCGCATCTTTCTTAATGTATCCTGAAATAGATATTGCATGTTTTTACTATTTTCGTACTTATATAATCTGAAATTATGTATTGATATTTTCAGAAAATAATACAAAGATACAAGTAGAGACTGTATACGGTATAACATGGCTGCGTACCGATATTTACTGCCACTATTAAAAAATCTATAATTTACATCACGTACGCTATATTTTCTGGCAGTACGAGCAGTAAATATCGAAACGTAGCCTTTATATTTGAGTTTTATATATATATATTTCCATTGCACTTAGCTAACCTCACGTTCCTAACCTCTCAATAAAGAGCTGCATGCCTCTAAAACACGTCTAGAGAAAAGGACGTGACTTTAATAAGAAAGCTGAGATTCTACGCATCGCTAAGTGTTTTAAGTAATCTTTTTCGTAGCGCAGCATACTTCTTTCGTGCAATAAAGACGTGAGATCGCGAGCCGTGCCACTAGCCGGCATCAATTATAAAGAGTTGCAATGTATTACTTTAAGATGACTTAACTATTGTTAAATGTATATATGCTTGTTATACTCGTATAACGCGGTGTACGAATAGACGGGTATTACATAAGTCCCGCTTTCGGAAATACCTGAAATTCTAAAAAATCGCTACACTCCACGCTCGCGGCTGCCATTTTTTTTAGGTTGGAAAGTCGCACGTGAACTCTCGCGGACCAACGGGGTCTATGAGATCCACTGTAGATTAGGATGGAAGGGATAAAAATATCTTTTATCAATTTTAAGATCCTCATTTTATTTTTCAAACTGCATTTTTTTCGACCTAACAATTAAACATATTCATATGCGATTCTTTACTTTAAACGAAATGCGGTTGACTTTTTATTGTCACAGATTTTTTCAAATTCGAATGTACAAAGTATCATCGTATGACGCGAATCCGTAGCTGACGTTACGAATATGCTTTAAAGTGTTTTTCTTTTTTTTTTTTTCTTTATTGAAAGGAGATGAACGCTTCAAAGCATTTGTTACGTCAAATGGACCGCATCTCAGTGAGAAATGATCGAAAAGACATCGACGTGGATGCAAAATTGATTATCGACGCGATATCGATTCGATATCGATTTGACCAATTATTTCTCACTGAGCAGTTCGTGTGAATTTTTTCAAATTTGGAGTCCAATGACAGACCTAGAGATGGTATTTCTCACTCGATTAACAACATATTGAGTAAAGGTTACTCAATACGTCGTTAATTTTATCTTATTGTTTTAGTCAAATTATCCGAATATTGCGTATAATAGGAGCAGTGGCAACCCATAGCTCTTCTTGTGATAACTTCATTACTTCAATCGTTTCGATACTTCGAGAATCGCAATCTCGCTTTCGATAGGCAATCGCAATTGACGATCAGTAACGGTTTATTCACGGAACGCGCCGCGACGGATCGTCAAATCTCGTTCGAATCGCTCCGGACAATTCCGTGATTGTTACTGTGCAAAAGTGAATTTCGCGCGTGCTCGTAGAATATTGGACATTCGTTGTGAAGTGTTGAACTTTGCGTACAACCGCTGAAGGCGACTTCGGTGCCGGCTGGGGCAGGGACATCCATTCTTCCACATCGTCGAGCTGTACGGTCATCGTTCGGTATGTACGTTATTTTGTGAATTTATATGAAAACTATTAGCCTTATGGAGATTCGGCTCCATTCCCGAATGCTGCTAAGCGAAAATTAAAACATATAAATGATAAGGGAGAAATATTATTCCTATACACTTTTATGGTGACAATGAGATTTATCATTATTCATTTTTTCCCGACAAGCTGTATGTACAGTCATCGTTCGGTATGTACGTTATTTTTGTGAATTTATATGAAAACTATTAGCCTTATTAGCTCCATTCCCGAATGCTGCTAAGCGAAAATTAAAACATATAAATGATAATAAGGGAGAAATATTATTCCTATACACTTTTATGGTGACAATGAGATTTATCATTATTCATTTTTTCAGGACAAGCTGTACAGTCATCGTTCGGTATGTACGTTATTTTGTAAATTTATATGAAAACTGTTAGCCTTATGGAGATTCGGGTCCACACTCGAATGCTGCTAAGCGAAAATTAAAACATATAAATGACAATAAGAGAAAAATATTATTCCTATTCTCTTTTATGGTGATAATGAGATTTATCATTATTCATTTTTTTCCCGACGGTCGCTCAATCTATCGTTACTGTACCGGGAATACAGAAAAAAATAATAAACTGAATCCATGTACTTATACTTATAATTAAAATTCAAATTTAATTAAAATTTTCATACAAATATAATACAGCGCAATGTGATATTCACAACTTTCGATCATTATTATATTAATTGATTTTCGTGATTGTTATAATTATTTTTAAAATACGTCGTTATAACATTTACGCTTACTAGTAACAATTTATTGGAAAACCTAAAACGAGAGAAAATAATATAAGTTATAACACACATCATCATGATAAAGTAAAGGAAAAATATTCTCATTAATGTTTAATGTTTAACTTTTGGCTGATATCCTAAGTTCGTTAAATCCTTCGTCATAATTGCTGTACCTTCCGAAGAAATAGATTTAAGTGGTGCACGAGGTAGTCCTATATCAAAGTCAGTAAGAAGAGTCATTGCTACTTTCATAGTTTGCACCCAATTACCTACAAATAATTATCATAATTTTTGTAACTGCTTTCGTAATATGCTTCGTGATACGCAAAAATAGTATTTACCATGTTTTACTATAGCAGATACGGCGCTTGAAAGTTTTTCTTGCATATTTTTCGCTTTTACCATATCTCCCTTCTTGCAAACGGCAAGAAGATCTAATATAAATTCCGGAAACATGTTTATACCGGTTACTATGAAGGAATCCATTCCCAGTGCACATCCGGCATTTATTAACTAGAAAAATCAAATCAAATATATTTCTATTTTCCAAAAAAAACGCAGCTAGGTAGAAAATAAAATAAAATAAAATAAAAATAGGTAATAATTGACTCATATTTCATTCTAGCTCCCAGTTGACATAGAGCATCAGTTATATTACGTCTATGTTATAATTTCACACTCAACAATATAAATGTAACAAAAAAATATGTGTTATATTACATTTATACTGTTGCAAAATTATAACATATATGTAATGTAACTAATGCTCTGTGTCGACTGGGATTGTAATTACTGGCAAGATACTGGCTATTCCTGATTTATTCTCTAATCAAGAAGGGGTAGCTAAAATTTTCTTGCATTAAAACTTACAAGTTATTGTTTTATTACCTGATCATTGCCAAGGAAAATAACATATTTCTTATTGTCAGCACATAGTGCTTGCGCACCCTCCTCCAAGTTGGAGCTAGTGAATTTTATACCCACGAACGAGGGTATTCTATCACCTATCGATTCAAGAAATTGTCCCATGTGTACTGCAAAATGTTTATGTATGATACGTGGTTGTAACGAAATATCAATCTTATCAAATATACCAATTGATTATGTGCAATATACTTATATTAACATCCGAAAGGAGACTTACTGTTAACATTAGTTAACATAGGAATGTGGTAGTACAGTAAAGGTGTCTTCGGCGCTGCCTTGCCAACTATTTCCAAGTATTCAATCAGTTGTACAGGTGTAGTAGGCTTGAAGTATAATTCTGGTAAGCAGAGTAGAGAATCCACATGCAAACTACTCGCATGTTTTGCCTATGAATTATGTCCATTTTGTTATTTAGTCAGAATTGGAACGAATTTTATTCTTCGTATAGGTTAACAATTACACTCACAAGTTCAATAACATCGGGAAGAGGAGCACCTCCTACTTGAACCATCAGATGTTGTTTTGTTTTTTTCGCTGCCTTTACCCAGGTTTCCGTAACAAGTTTCCTTTCGGCGACAGACATTGACATTCCTTCACCACTTGTGCCATTAACTGCAAAAAACATATGACAGATACGTAAAAAATATTAATACTTTTACTTAAAATTATTATTACGTATATTATATATATATTTTTATTTTTATGCAAATTTCTTGTTTGACAGACATTTAATAATATATATATATAATTAAATGTTAATTAAATAATTAAAATTGGTTTTAAAAATAACTTACCAAGAATACCTTTGATCCCTTTCTTTGATAAGTATGTTGCATATTGAGGTATAATGTTCAAATTAAGAGATCTGTTAAATAAATGCTCATTATTATAATTAAATTTAATATTAGCTACTATTATAGAGTTCATAGCTGCAATTAAGTTACTTACCCATCACTATTGAAAGGAGTAAATACGGGAACAATTAAGCCTCTGTAGGTGTACGATAATCGCTACAATTATGAAATTAATTTTATAAACAATTTCATATTTTATTTTATTTAGTTTTATATGAATAATATACTTTGTGAATTGTTATACAATTCTATCTCAAAATTATTAATTTGTTTTCTACATATTTATTTTGTTCTGCATTTAAACAATGAAAATAATATTGAATATAAAAAAAATTACGTATATATGCTGCGACTTTTCAGATAAATTTCTATTTCTTGTTTAATGATTGTTTGATTATTTAATTTTAAAAAGAGATTGCAACAAAATTGTTTCAAATATTAAATTCAACCTTCTTTATTTTTACGTATTTTTCTCATTAAAAGAATAAAAATTATATAACAAAGTGTAATAGATCATGATATTGTCTGAATTAAATTTAAAAAATCGCAATTTTTATATTAAGATTAGGAAACAAATATTACATTTGAATATTGATATATTTCATTACAAATTTTATATAATTATATAATATATTGGGAATAACTGGCATTCGATTGGAGAATTCCTGGGATATAACATAGCTAGTGACTTTAACTCAAATTTCACGCAACATATGATTTTATGATAGCAATATCAATATCTACAAGTGCAATATATAGCTCTAATTCCAATTCTTATTAATTGAAATTTTCAATAGAACAATATGTGTTTCTTTTACTTTATGTAATTATATATACAATATCTAATGATTAAAGAACGAAGTATGAAGATTATATTAGTTAAATATCTACGTTTGATTATTTGACTAATTATAATTTTCGCATACTTACGGACATTGTTGTACGATGGTAAAATAAAACCTTACTAACGCAGCGGTGCGAAACAGCGCTCAGCAACTAAATATACTCTTTCTCGTTGAGTGCTGATAAGATAGATAGTCGTTTTGTTTGTGAAACGTTAAAGTCTGTTCTACAATAAGTCATATGTCAAATTAAAGGTCGCTAGTCATTTTTAATATTTCATGTGATATTGAAAGTTGTTTATGTATTTTTGAACAAATGATTATGAACAATTTTTTAAAATTTGAAATATTACCTGCTATGTTCTCGTCATATCAAATTTTATAATTTTTAAACACAATTTTCTTGCCTATCTTTTCTTTCTAATATTTTTAATACGTACATGTATACGCATCCGTGTTGCTTTTATTATATAAAAACAAATATTTTCCTTGCTAATTAATTATTTTATCAGTATTCATGCAAACAAACTATAAAATAAAAATTATAAACTCTCTCTCTCTCTCTCGCTCTTTCTCTCTCTTTTGTCGTAAGTCTTAAACTTATGAATCGTAAAAGATGGAAATTGACAATCGTCCGTTGCAACACTGGCATCCGATTTATTACAACTTCTTACAAACGATATCACATGACACATTCACCCAACGTTGACGTAAGATTTATTGAGCAGCTTTAGAGACAAATAAAAGATAAATCAAAGATAAAAGCATTTAATGTCAGAAAATATATTAAATTTGTCAACTATTTTATATGTATCCATAAAAAGATTATCAGAAAAAATGAAATAATTGAACAAATATTTTTTAATGGATCTTTAATCGCGTAAACATTTATCTCAGGATTAACATTTATCTTAAGTTTGTCGCTTCTCAATTTTTCCTTTTACCGAAACTCCAAGAATCATCATTATTATCGATCATTTTTTTCTATTATAGAAATATTTTTTCAGATTTTAGGTCTTAAAAATATATTTCTAAAATATATAGATTATATTTACAATACCGATGAAATTTAACAATTTGATTTAATGATTATAGATGTTTGATTTAAAACGTCATAATACTTATATATTTATAATAATTTATTGAAAAACCAAATATATAATATGATATAATATATTATAAGTCATAGAAATACAATAAGAATTGGTAAATTAAAATATTCTCAATAATATTTAATGTTTAACATTTGGTTGATATCCTAAATTCGTTAAATCTTTTATCATAGTTGTTCTAATCTCAGAAGAAATAGAATTAGGATATGCACGAGATAATCCCACATCAATGTCAGTAAGAAGAGCCATTGCTATTTTCGTAGCCTGGATCCGATTACCTATAAATAATTGATTTTACTTAATAATGCCCTTTGTGAGATGCGCAACAAAAAAATGGTATTTACCATGTTTCATTATAGCAACTACGGAGCTTGAAAGCTTCTCTTGCATATCTTTAGCTCTTAACATATCTCCATTCTTGCAAAGAGCAACGAGATCTAATACAAGTTCCGGAAACATGTTTATGCTGCTTAATATGAATGAATCCATCCCTAATGCATATGCGGCATTTATTAACTAGAAAATCAGATTAGATTAAATATGTTTTTATTACATTGCAATAAAAAAACCATAAAACTGAGTAAAAATGACCAAATATAACTAGTAATTATAATCAATAATTAAAAGAAATTTAGTTACTGGCTAGTTACTAGTAGATATTTCAGGTTTATTTTCTGTTCTTGAAGCAATCTTAAATGAGCTACAGCTTATGTTATTACCTGATTATTGCCGAGGAAAATAGTATATTTTTTATTATCGGCACGTATCGCTTGAGCTCCCTCCTCTAAATTGGCACTAGTGAATTTTATACCCACGAACGAAGGTATTCTATCACCAATAGATTCAAGGAATTGTCCCATGTGTACTATAAAAGATTTATGCATAATATATTATAGCACAATATGTGTGTGTATATATACATATATAACGATCAATCTTATCAATGATATCAATTAATTATGTTCAGTGTGTAATTGAAATGCCGAAAGAAGGCTTACTGTTAACATTAGTCATTATAGGAATATGATAATAGAGTAACGGTGTCTTTGGCGCCTCCTTGCCAATTATTTCCAAATATTCAATTAGTTGTCCAGGCGTACTAGGCTTGAAGTACAATTCTGGTAAGCAGAGTATAGAATTCACGCTCAAACTACTTGCATGTTTTGCCTATAAATTATTTTTATTTAATTATTTAATCGCAGAATTAGAATGAGTGTGAAAATCATTTTCCACATATATATTAGTAATTAAACTTACAAGTTCGATAACATCGGGAAAAGGAGCACCTCCTACTTGAACCATCAAGTGTTGTTTTGTTTCTTTCGTTGCCTTTGCCCAGGTTTCGGCAACAAGTTTCCTTTCGGCAATAGACATTGTCATTCCTTCACCATTTGTGCCATTAACTGCAAAGAAAAATATGATAGATATACGAAAGTTATTTTAGTTTTTAATAGTTATTGCATATGTATTTGCTTTTTTAAAATGATTTTTAAATAGAGTTCTTTGAGGTAATTTAATGTGTTAAATGTTAAATAATTCAAATTGATTTTAAAGACTTACCAAGTACACCTTTGATTCCTTTCTTTGCTAGATATGTTGCATATTGTGGTATAATATTCAAATTAAGAGATCTATTAAATAAGTGTCAGTCATTAACATTGAATTTAGTATTAGTTATTATTAAAGATTAGGGATAGAAGTTATTAATTACCCATTATTACTGAATGGAGTTAATACGGGAACAATGAGACCTTTGTAGGTATATGACAATCTCTATAATTATAAAAGCAATTATCTACAATTATATACAATATAAAAATTGTCCCTTATTTTAGTTGGTTTTGTTTGTTATCATTAGCGATATATCGTAAATGTACAGATAAATTGATTTTTCTTTGAGAATATTGAGAATGTTAGTTTGTTTAATGCTTACTTGTTTTATTCCCTATTTAAACAATAAAGATTTTACTGCATATAAACAAATTACATAGTAATTACAGTGCAACTTTTCAGATAAATTTCTATTTTTTTTTAAAGTGTGTCAAAGTTCAAAGTTTAACGTTTTAAAAATAAAATTTAAACTTTTTTATTTCGATATACATTTGTTTAAATATTTGTTTTAATGTTTAATTATATGGGTACGGTGAATATCATGAATATTCATATACTTACAGACATTGTGTTGTGCAGTGTTAAATTAGGATCGTACTGGCACAGCAGTGTGAAATGAACTAAACAGCAACCAGTAAAATACACTTTCCGTCGAGTGCTGATAAGATAGATGTCGTGTCTTATTTACAAAACATTGAAAGTGTATGCCACGGATAGAAGCATTAAATGTTAGAAAACATATTAAATTTATTAGACGAATTAAAGTGGGATTGTTGCATGATTTAAAAAAAATATGTTAAATTTAACTGTAATCAGTTTAAAGGAGACGATTTTTTTCGTTGTCTGGTTACTTTGAAGTTGTGTCAAAATATCTGTTATTTAAATTTGCACGGATATGTAAGGAGAGGCGAGGAGGAAAAGTTCTTGTATAAAATAACAATAGCAAATGATTATTTATAAAAATGCTCTTTATGCTTATATATTTACATGTAGATCCTTTTTCTCAACAATGTCAATAGTATTAATATATTATTGTAATCGTAAATTCGCTATAAGTCCAAGATGGTCGCATGCTTTTTTTTTATTTAACGGGTATTACATGCTTCTCTTTGTTTCTCGAAACGAGAACGGAGGCTACTCGAGTGTTACATAATAACGCCAAAGAGAATTCTATTAATGTTAGCGGCTACTCGTATAATGCTCGTTCTTTTTTATTTTGTAGTAATTGTCATTTAAATGTGACGAAATGCTACGGCATATTGTATGCGTACTAGGAAAGAAGTTTTCTGCTTTAGCGGTAACATCTTTTTTTTTTACGTTTTGTCTTACAAATCTTTCATCATCCGTCTTACTCTTCAAGCATCGCGGCTTAATAGCGATTGTAATGCACGGAATACGATGGCATAATTGCTTGATAATATTTCACAATAAAATTCACAAAAAATCTTTTTCATCTTGACCAATCTAGATCTGAAGAATTTTACGAAAAGTATAATTTTACACGTGCACGTACAACGATAATATTTTTGAAAATTTATACACTAAATAGATATTAAACAAAAAATTGGATATTAGTGTCGAAATTATAATTATAACGGGATAACACGGGATTAAGATCGAAATTTTTGAACAATCAATTGGAATTCTCAAAACGTACGTTCTAAAAATACATTAAATGGGTAGAGCGTTCTCTTCTGCGTTTTTTTGTGCCGTTTCCAAGATGGTAAATTAATTTTATTGTAAATAGTTATAAATTGTATGCTAAAAATCATTGAACGATTGAAGTTTTAGAGAAGTAGGCAAGAAACGATTACGATTAACATGGTACCCTTCTCTCTGATAACTATATATAGTCATTATTATTCGGCGATTTAACTAATTGCTGCATAGTTCGTTAACTTGCATATATAATTTTCTTCCGACGGTCATTATAGCGATACTTGCTGACTTGATGAGCCGGGAAAAGCCGTCGACGAGATACGCGGGCAGCGATTCATTTGCAAGATAAATGCGTTACGCATATTATATATGATAAAGTTCATAATTACGCAAAACGAGACATCTCGTGTCGCATTTGATCAGAGATCAATACACCGTGCGAAGTCGGTGCCAGCCCGATTGCGCGCGGCGAGAATATGTCTTTTAATTAATTAATTATAAATGTTAATTAATCAATTCACCTCTCTCTTTCTCTCCTTTTTTTAATCGTTCCATCTTACTAACTATTTACTAGCAGATTTTCGTCACGGTTAAGGATATTTCTTTCGTATTTTTCTTTCTTTGACTCTGAAACATGTCATGCATGCAAAATTGCCGCTCGACGGCCCTTCGAGAATAACGCATATGTTGTACGTATATACGATCATAATTATATGTATTACGCGCGTTTTTTTTTTATAACGTAACAGCTACCGAAGAATCACGGATATGTACACAATTAGGGATATGCCCGGCCGATGCGTTAAGCCCATTTTAGATGATAATTCGCATCAGATTTTAGAATAGAATTCTCTTTATAATTTTATATGTCGGATATATTTTAATGTATGTACATACAATACATTTCAATTATATTTTATATGTGTATGTATTCCGATTCGTCAAATGTTTTTTATATAATGCGGGCCGTTAGACTATAAATAGGATTCTATCCTGAATTTTGACGCGAATTATAGATCGTTTAAAATAAGCTTCAGCATCCATTCATTCGGCCTTTTGCTCGATATCGAGGTTAATCTTCCGTTCGGTCTCTATCATCTTACCCATCTTCTCGTTCTTTGTGCTTCTTCCTTTCTCCTACTTTCTTCGTGCGGTCCACGTTCTCGACCGACGAAGAAAACAAGGAGCCTTAATACTGGTACCGTTTACATTTAGGATCGGCTCCTGGGAGCTCGGTCGGTAGTGTCCTTAATCAGAGTGGTCCCAAAAATATTAAGAAGTAATCGTTTCGCGTGTGCGCGCCGCTCTTAATACAGTAATCATTTTTTTTTAATGCGCCCACCAAGTTTTTTGAAATCAGCCTCGAAGAAAAGGGACGACGGAAGGATTGAAATATCGTCAAGCATGTACGCCATCGAACATGTTAGTGAAACGGCATTCTATACACATATCGATAAACTTTTATTTTCTGTTTTATTTTACGCGGGAAAAATTGTATTTATTATTTTAGAATAAATTTTATCTAAGGCTAAACAATAAATAATGATAAATAGCAACAAATAATAGATAATCATCTTAATAATAAATAATATTTTATGCGTGTTGATTGCCGTTAACGAAATGATTAAACTGAATAATCAATAATCTGGAATGAATAGTGTATTGTTATCATATCTGCATTTATCTTATCTGCGTTAAATGAAATAATCTAATCTTGCACATAATCCACACACATAACTTATATAATAATTCATAATAAAACATCAAAATTTGCGTGTGTCGTTTTAGTATCGAACTAAAGTCAAAATCATATAATGAGGTAAACTCGTGTAATCGTCATTTTATTTAACCAAAAGAATTCTGCAAAATCATGATTTTACAAGAACAATATTGTCTGACGGCGTCCGTGCTTTCGGAGGCAAATTTAACAGTTACATGCAGCTCGTTGCGTTATCCGGCGGCGGCACAACAACGAATGGTTACAACAGTTGCAATCGTGATGCAACGCTTGATAGACACTGTCCTTTTACAATCGATGATTCTCTTGATACGGGGGTTTAGTCGGAGGTCCAAGGAGCGTCGAATATTAATTACAGTAATTAATTAACGTTATTAGTAGCCATTGTTCGTTACTATGTACATAATGTTCCTTGAGGATGCTGCTACATTAGGTAAATACTGTTGCGGTGTACCGAAATGTACTTTGATATCTCGCTTATCATTTAGTAGGTACATACATACACGCGGTGATGACAGCATGCGTATGCTTGTTGTACTTGTCAAGTTGTTGCGCGATTTCACGATTTATTAGTCTTCCGTTGTTAATGTTTAAAATATTTCAATGCATCGCAGCTCTGTGTACTCACATGTGTAAGGTGATCGGAAAATAAAAGAAAAAGATAGAAAATAGGGAGAGAAATAGATTTCCGTAATGCGGGATTTTCCGAAGAAGAAAAGAAGAAATTATAATATATTAATTGAAAGAGACTTTCATAAAAATATTGCAAAAATACTGTAAGTAAAGTGGAAAATATTTGAAGAAATGAGATGTGCGATCACCTTACCGCTCGCAATATTGTCAAATGCGTTGGTAGATGTAGCGATCGTAAATTAGACGGTGGCCAGCACGTTCTTGCAAAAGTGTCGATGATTGTGATTTAACGATGATTATAAGTACAGCGTTGGTTTTTAGATCTTGTTTCTCTCTCTCTCTTTAGTAATTTGCTCTACAAATTGGACCAATCAGATCATTTTTCTTTTCACGACTAGCAGATAGGATAATTGCTTTTGAACCGCGCTAATCTATGTCTCTCTTCGTCGACAGAAATTACTCTATCGAATCTATATATATGACGTTTTCTTTATTTTATTTTTTTTACTTATTCAGAGGGATATGTGTACAAATGTAATTGGACTGTTTTTCATTTCTTATCCCATTTATCTGCTCGCCCGTTTGGTCTCTCATGCGGATATGTGATTACGTATTTTCGGAAAGATGAAGGCTAAGGAAGGAAGTGGTATCCAAAAATATACAGAATCTCCAGTGACGTCGCGAAGCACGATCTCGGGAAAGGACATGACTAGCGTATATTATATATCTCGTATATATTTTCTTTTTATAGCGTTAAAAAATCTCGGCGCTTTTATGTCGTACGATTGTACGGATTCGCCTAAAAAGTCAGTCTGCGGGGGCCGTCTCGAAAAAATATAAAATATCTAGAACAATTCGGACGTGGAAGACGGGGCAAGGCTTATCTCGCGACCTCACTGGTTTGCGACGTCAGATTCCATAGTGTTTCTCATTAGTTAATTAATTAACATTATTAGCGAAATTATTTCACATAAAATTAGGCTGCTAGCTTCGCGTGTACGACGAGGCTCGTCGACACGCGAATATTTTTTGTCACGTGAAAAAATAATCGAATAGAGCGATAGCACACGGACGCGGTTTTCCACTCCATCGACACTCCTTGGTCTCGTATTTACAATCTACGTATACATACGCTCGCTAAAACAGTCAGGAGAGAGGGACGGTAATCGAGAATGCAACACCGATCTACCCTCTAGCGTTAACAATATATAATAAATACGATCTTTAAGTAGCAACTCCCAATATACATTACGATGTTCTCATTGGATTCTATACTCAAATTCCTTATCACATGGTCGACTAGACGCAGAAAGAAATTATTAACATTAATAGAGCGAACAAACTAATAATGCGATAACAGCGATATATAACTTTATTACAGAGCTCTCGCGCGAAAGCGTAACTCTCGTATCAATGGAAAACCTCAGGTACGACGTAAACGATAAAGATGATGCTTATGAATGACGAGAAGTCACGTGAAGCTGCGGGATTTCTTTGGAGATACGGCATATCGATTAGAGACGGATCCGATATATTTCAAACGGAAACACGTTCAAACAGGGAAGCACTTCCGATACGTGTCTAAACATTACGAAGTGTGTCGCGGATCTAGAATCACTTAGAATCGTCGTTTGGCAAAATGTTTAGAGATCGCCCGGTGTGATCTCCCTCCTTCCCCTTCGTTGTACAAAAATAATAAAATCAGGCGCGTGGCATGTAATCTTCGACGCGCCAGCGCGTCTCTGTCGAATAGTGGTAACTGCGGATTGTATCGATCCGCATCTAATACGAATTTGCTGCCACGTAACGAAATTCAGTATAATGCTTGGCTTTTATGCGAACTTAAGGGGACTCGAGAATCGTCGCTTTGCCACTTAATGATTGTGCTACGTTGTTACTTTAGATATGCTATGTACTTTTTCAAACTCTTGAAAAATCTTTGAAAATGGCGGCGTAATAATTCTTCATCCCGGTGTCATCTCCGGTTTTCTTCGGCAAATTCAATTCGCCGAAGTTGCTTTCTGCGATTTCATTCGATATTTCACTCACGGAAATAATCGCGCACGCAATCGACTTTAACAATATCGCGTTGTTTTTTAGACATTGATGTTTTCCAAAAAAAGCATTCTGTTTTTTTCCTAAAGAAACTGATTCTCCTTTTTCCTTCCTATTTCAAAGATCGTATTTTTTCTCGTGTAACGTCATCGCAGGATCAATGATAAAAATACTGTCTTTAGTATCGCGATGGGTATTTAACTATTCTGATCGTACCATGTGTTTCAACATTCGACTTACAGATTTTAACTTCTTCGAGCGTCCATGACGCGTGTATTGTGTAAATTCTCGACAAAGTGAAATCTTTCGATTCTCTCAAGTTCTTTCGATTTGATATCGCACCTCGACAGGATCGTCGGCATGGGAAACGCTTCGCAAAATCAGAACTAAATTCTGATCACAGTAATTGAACTACGGGCTTACAGGTGACTTCTCCGAGTGGCGAAGATCGATGATATCGACGTCGCCCTTGACTGCCACTATGACTTCCAGCTCATCAATTTCCTGAACGAGACCTTCTTCAGATGAAATGCGGCATTCAATAAATCGGACTCGCGCGTATCTTCCCCGTCAGAGTGAACCTCTCGTCTACGTCCTGACATCATTAGCCGATGTCTCAGGCCTCTAGAAGTGGGGTCCGACAGTGCTTCCGAAACAGGCACCTTTTCTTTGCTGGATCCTGGCAGGGATACGGATCTGCCCACAGAAAATCCCTTGCTGAGTCGATCGAGGGTCGCAGGTAGCAAGTTCCGTCTCGGAATCGCTTGTTCTCTTTCTCGGAGGATAAACCTGCCGAGAGTCTTCCAAAAGGCCTGCGTGGTGTAAACATTCTCGTCGTCGCTCAGTACTCTCAGTTGACGATTACCGCTTCCAACAGCGCCCGCGCCACCCCATTCTAGCTCCTCGACCAGAGCGAACTTGGCCGGGTTCTCCATCCGTCTGGCCTTGATCAGAGCTTGCGCCAGCACGTCCTGCGCCGAGCTGCTTATCGGCACGCGTAGAATCGCATAAGGGATCTCCGGTGAGACGTTATAGATACAGACCAGAAAGGTGTCTGCCTCGTCCCATATATGGGTGGATTGGTCCCTCGTGTTGGAGTCGTTGAGCTTCGAATGGCCGGCCGTGCTTCTGATGGAGGCGAGCCATGCTCTACTGCTCGGATCGTCACCTACTCGTTTCAGCAGGAAGCGGCCTTGTCCTTTCCACTGGGCCTGTGCCTGAAGAGGATGTTCCGTAGGGTCCAGCACACGTTGAGTCGGTAACTCTTCTCTGTCCCTTTTCTCCCATCCGCGGGACACTTCCTCCACCAAGATGTACTCGTCTACATGTTCCGGCGATATCCCGGCCTTCTGCAACGCCTGCAGCATCACTTCTTGCGTAGTACTCTCCTGGGTCACTTTTAGGATGGTGTATGGCTCTTCCGGTATCACGTGGTAGACCATCAAGAAAAACATTCGTCTTTTCAACGTGACACCACCTAGAGATCCAGGATCGACGGTGCTCAGTTTCTCAGGCTCTTTACTCGACGACAGTCGCTTAGACGACTCCTTATGATCACGGCAGCAGGTGTTGTAGTCCAAGCTCTCTTCCTCCAAGCGGGAATAGATAAAGAGCGTGGAAAGGGCTAGTGGTTTGTTCTTGCAGGATCGTAATCGTACGTGTCGATAGCCGGGCCTTAGACACTTGAGCGGTATTACGCGTTGCGCGATCACGTGATGAGAGCTCGCCTCGATAACACCGAAACGCAGGAAGGCGAGATCCTTGAACATCACTTGGAAGCAAAATTTCTCGTTCCAGATGGGATTCAACGCGTTGTTCTGGATCACCTTCGTTTTGTGCTTCGCGCAGTCGATCGGTATACCGACCAATTCGACCTCGACGTATGTGCTGGTGACGAAGTTCGTAACCGAGACGTATTGTCCTGAGACTATTGAGAGACTTAAATGCGCAGAATGCAGCCCGTCGAACTCTTTGTCCCAAGGATTGAACCGCCTGTCAAAAACATTTACGGTTGTTTAAAAATTTTTTGAGATAATGTACAGTCGATCAGAGAAATAATTTTATTATTTTTCTGTTTATCTTTTTTAAAATACGAAGGCATTCTCTTACAGCAAAGATAAACTTTATAATATAATACAGATTGAAAGAAATCATTTAGCAAATCTTGCTTATGATTTTACAAATTACTTGATTTCTTAAGGAATGCATACAACGTTAATAATTACATTATCATTGTCACACTTCAGAGAAAATTTGTAAAAAATAACAGGGTATGAATTTACCTGTACATCATGTGTCCTTTGTCCCACATCACCGAGGGCTTCCTAACGTATCCGCATTGACCACTTTGTTCGAACATGGCTGAGTTCAGATTTAATCCCGCGTCATCGGTTTGATAGTTCAACGCAACCATTTGGATTCCGAAAGCCCAAAATATTACAGGATTGAAATTTGTAGAATCAATACGCATCCCCGCGGGATATGTTCGAATGAGTTGAGTTTCTGCATGGGCGACCACACCTAACGGCTGCTTTCTACAAATTTTTTTCGCCGAGCTCTCATTCAGAGACGAACATTGGAAGCAGGCTGGCATTCCGCGAGTAGATCTAATAACATACAAGGAAAAAATACATATTACTAAGGTTTTTTAATTTACAAAATCAGTATTTATCATTCGGTATCAATTATGATTTATAACAAGATTTGCCGAAATAAGATTTTAAAAAGAAAAATACAAAATGACGTAAGAAAGTAAGATTGAATAAATTAAGAAAGTATAATAGTAAATATGTGTCACAAAAGAGAGTAATGAATATGAAATAATAAGAAAGGAACAGAGAAAATATATTTTGATAATTTATAATGAGAAACTGACCTAAAGAGATTATCGATGTTGCTACCGCCGCTCGCGATCGAGGCGGACGTCGAGAGTGATTGCGGTGATCCTGATGAGGAAGCTATGCTGCTGGGTCCTATACCGGCGATGCTGTGTCTCTGAACTGGTCCCGTGTGCGATGGATGGCGTATTTTTCCCGGCACGACTGGCATGGTATTTAGTCCGCGGAATTTAATCGCTTGCAAATAAATCACTAAGTCCGACAGCTCCTTGGCTATTTGGCTGCTTTGCTTTTGCGTCTTGTCGTCCACGCCCGGGTCCGATTTCAAACGACCGTGCGGCACTTGGCCGCCACCCAGATATCTCTCATAGCTCGAAATGGAATTATCTGTAAATCACACGCCGAGCGATTCGCTTCGATGAATTTTTAATCGACTGCAATTACAATATTAGAATAGAGAAGAAAGGAGGTTTGGATTTATTATTTTACTATCGAGGATTTATTGTTGTACTAAAGAAACAAAAAATTAAGTAGGATACGCTGACAAAGTAACATGCTGTGATATATTTAGATTAAATCTGAGCTTAGAAAGAATTAATGGAGAAGTCCATTAATAGAAAATTTCGATATCCATTTTAGAAATATAGATCTGGTTGGCATAGTGGACTAAATTTTCCAAGTAGGTTCTAGTATTGATAATGTATTATTTTTACCATCGATGTTGTCATCCTCATCATCATCCTCTTCGTCGTCTTCATCCTCGCTAAAGTATTCAACGACGGATGTGCTGCTTACGTCGGTCCGCATTTGCTTCATAGAAGATGCGCGATCGGACATAAGCATCTTCCCACGATGACTGAGAGGCGTGTGTGATAAAGGACCGGCAGGATCAACTACTAGTTTCTTATTTTTTATCAAGATACGGTAACGAAGCTGTGAAGGCGAAGGCAGTTGAGGATCGTCACTAAAGTCGGATTCGTAGAGAAATTTCGTCACCAATTTCTCGCCAAATACGGCCTGAAACGATGAATATTTCTTGTTCGTAACTTCCCACTTGAGTGCAATGATATATAATTAATAAGAAAATAATTTATCTGAAAATTAATCAGGTACCTGAAATATTTGAGCCATACGAGCTTGTTGACTTGGCGAACAATGATTCTCAATGGAAAGAACCACTGGATAGGGGGAACTGACAAAAGCGCTTCGATCGATCGCTTCCACAACCGAGCGAAATGGTATTTTCGTAGTAAATGTGTGACCGTGATAAATCAGAGGAGATCCATCGTCACCGTCCCAACAATCGAGCTCTACACAGCGACACCCGGTTAAAAGCACCTGTACAGATTTTTATTGTTGTCAGTCAAGTTTCATTGACGCTAATCACCATTTTGTTCCAATGGAAACTATTACTCATTTTACGCAGAACAAAAAATGCAGTTTTTAAACTGATAATGTTCATAATTCTTAAAAAGAAAAAATTATTTATTTATTTATTTTATATCTCATTGGAAGAACTTGCGAAATTATTAAATAATAACGCGTAATTCGAAACTTGAGTTAGTAGTAATCTCAAACTCAAATTCATTGGTAGAAAACTGTGATAATGTTGTAGTAAAAAAATTGTCATGCCCCAGTTTCTACAAAGTTCATTCATTACGTCTCAATAAATCTATTTTTGAAAGTCACAGCGCACCTGCGAATATAGTTGCACGGAGGATTCTCCTTTGAGTTGATGCCCGGTTAAATACGTATTATGGGAACTGGCAATGTAATATTGCGACAGAGGTTGCTGCATTTCGGTTTCGGATGGTGTTGCATACTCATTCGGGAAGGCATAATTGTCCTTGTCCATCATATACCGCGCAAAACCCTCGAAAGACAAACACCATTGTGTGCGGAGTGCCGGGTCCGGTTCATGCCTCTGAAATGAGAGTAAACGGGCCCGCTTGATTGTGTTACGTCGCATTGCACGTATGAGCACGCATATAGCGATGCCACGGCGGTCACATGAGGATGAGGAGAAGTTAGGTCTTCCGTTTTTAGATAAGATAAATTGAAATCGTGATTTCGGTATAAAGGGAAGAAAAAGGAACGATCGTTTATCGTCTTCAACAAAAGCAGCTTATTCGCGAGATTGAACGCAAACACGTTAACTGTGTATGGCGGTTTAGCGTGCAAAATATTAGAGGATATTAATTTTCTGTATATCCGTAAAAAAACTTGTCAGAGAGAAATGAGACTGTCGAGCAAACATTCTTTCGTACGGGGATCTCTGACCCCGTAAATATTTACCTTGATCAGTGCCTTGATTTCATCGTCGCTCAACTTCTCTTGCTGCCGAGATTCCAGGAATTTCGTGAATGTCGCCAGAGTGATCACTTGGGATTTCGACGTATCCACCCCCGAGCAATTATTGACTATACTCGCCGCCGCAACGGCATCGAAGATCTGCTTCTTTTGCAGATTGCTGCCCGTTTTGTATTCGTGACAGTCGATAGAGTTGTTTCTTGTCAGTAAACCTAGCACATTAAAATGTTGATTTCTCGTTTTAAATAATATTTAAAAAAACCAATCAAATCATACAAACCAATATAATTATACAGTAAATATATAATTATACAGTAACTTTTATTTTTGATAAATATGAAACAAACATATGTTATGCTATTAGGTGGGTTATAAAAAACTTATAGTAATAGTCTGAATCTAATTTAATTCAAAATTATATTCGGTGGTATTTATTTATATATCTATATTTGAAATTTATTACCACCATAATGTAAGAATCATCTCGTGCGTTTATATCATATTTTAAATTTACATATAAAAATTAATAATTTAATTAATGATTATTAATTTTATTCCTATCGACTTACCGATTCTTTGTGGAGTAGCGTCACTGGTCTGTCTCAATACCACCGGGCGAATATTAAAGTCTCTTAACGAGCCGTCGCTCTGGCTACGACACGTTATCGCTAATTGGCCGAACAGATCACGCAAATCTTTTCTGGCTCGCAAGCTGAACGATCGGAAAAGCGCGACGAATTCCACAAAGTTCAACTGCGTTTCGTACATGATCGAAGTAGTGCGTGCTTTCACCTGCCAAGGAGCTTCCAAGCCTCCGGGAATACCACCGGATCCGTTCTTATCTTTTTCTCTGGCGACACATAACAAACTACGCACGCGTTATTGCGTGATGTACAAGAAAACTTGTCAATCATAATTCTAATCAAATAATTGAGAGATTTTTTCATGTAAAACTTTATAGAATTTTCGAACATTTTTTTCCATATTTTTCTTATTTTAGGAACATATTTTTAAGATTTTAAATCTTAAAAATATATTTCTAAAATATTCTGATCATTTACACAAAGAATTAAATTGCGATCAATTACTATAAAGATAAAATTGTCATCATTTGATTAAAAAATTAAAAAGTCCGAGCAGATATTATTCATTATGTTTAAAAATAAAAAAAGCCAAAATTAAAAATAAAAGGCACTTTGATTTTCTTTTTAAAAAATTATTTTAAGTTATTTTAAATACATTGTTGAAAAAATTCTTTGCGTCATTCATATAATTATATCTTTGATATTATTAGTTCTACATTAATAAAAAAATGTTTTAATATTATTCATACATGATAAATAAAAAGCTTCAGCTTCATTTTAGTTTAAAAAGAAGAAAATGGCTTTAGGGAGCTCATTTTTATCGTTTTAGATGAGAAAATCTCTTCAAATCCATAATCCAAATTTATGTTCTATGATATTCGACATGGAGCTATAAGATTTTCTATCTCAATCTATATAATTTTTGTCCTATATAAATCTTTTACTCAAATTCGATAGATAAAAAGAATTTGATGTAGAAATCAAGTGTGTAAGAGAAAGATGTACCTTTGAAAAGGCAAGGTGGAAGAGATACGATCGGTACCAGGCGGGCTACGTGGCGGAATTCGCATTGCTCTCGGTGACGCTGGTAGAATTCTCGTTAAAGATTCTCTGCTTCCTGTGATGTGACGAAGAGGTGTTGAAGCGCACAGACCTCCATCCGAGGTTGAAGATTCGTATTGTTTTATACTCAGGTCCTATGTTAAACCAAGACAGTTTGGTGAACATGGTTATTTGATGAAATAACATATGGACTTTGTAGCGATCTACAATCTGATCTACGTTTACTGTGAAAGTTTATTATAAAAGACGCGTGACAGGTTTATGCGAACCTTGGTTATAGCGTGAATGTTGCTAATCGATTTTGTCTTTTTGCTTTTAACATTTCGTCTGCGTAGAGTGCTGCTGCTCGTTGGAGACAGCGTTCCGACACTTTCTGTCATGGACCAGTCGCGACCGCCAAAAATGCGGATAGCATCGGCGGTCGTCGGCTGGTCCAAGCCTTCCATCGGCTGTTCCAAGTAAGAAAAGTACAATTGGAGATATTTTTCTTTCAACCAGCGTGATCTACGATCTGTTAGCTGTTGTTGTCTTTTGAGGCCTCGCAATATCCAGCACAATCCCATGTACCATATTCTGAAAAGCAAAGCAACGTGCGAATTACATAATTTAATGTATGTAGCTCAACAATACGTAATTTAAAAATAAATCATAAATTATTAGCGGGAATTGTTAGAGCAAAATATGTAGGAAATGTTTGTTATTATTAATATACTTGGTTGATAATACATTATGAACATATCATTAATACAATATTAATGAACTCGAATTTCTGGGGAGGGGATAAATCAATGGCATAGTAATTAATTTCACACACGCAGGCAAATGCGAAATTTACACAAGCAACACATATAAAATAATTACATGGAAAAAATATCCGCGAAATAATCTGGCACATGTAAATCTAAGAAATTTTTCTTCTAAAACTGAAATTAAGACATATTTTTAATTTCCGTATAAAACGAAAATATATTTTTATTTCCAAATCAGATTGCCTATGATTGATATATGTAAAATAAATTTAGAATCATCTTCTCTTTCTTTTTCCGCATTATTGATGAGAGATTCAATAATTAATTGCAAAAAGAACAATTCATACGTACTTGCTAAGACCGGGAGGGCAAAGTAGGAAGATCAGTCGATTGTCCGGAAGATTGGAGCCATACATGAGGCCGATGCAGCAGTCGGAGCCAGGTAGGCCGTATCTCTTGCAGATGCTCCTGAGATCAGCCTCTCGATCGCGGTCGCAACAGCCGATCATTATCTCTTTCACTGATCCCAGGTCGAGGTATCCCTCTTCCAAAGTGACAGAAGCGCAGTCAGCCTGCTGCTGCGTGTACCTGCCGACTAGGCCCGCCGGTATCACGTTCTCCGGGTTCGTACTCAGCGAAAACTCTGTGAGAGCGGTACCGCCAACTTGCGCCGTTTTTAGGGGACTCCAAGGTGGCTTTTCCCATACGAAGGTGCCGCAAGCGCGATCGACGCGCGCGAATACCAACGCCGTCCTCGAGGTACCGCCCTCGCAGTCCCAATGCACCAAAGTTGTGCCATGATGCAGCACCTGAAATGCGTAGTTTTGAGAAATGTAGGGACTCGAGGGAGAATATATTTCATAAATTGATGTAGAAAGATTCTTTCATCTTCCATCAGCTTTTTATAAGTAAAATTAGGAGATCGAAATTTTTTTAAAACAAGGTGAAAAAAATTTCTCTTTAGATGAGAAAGAGGGTGTCCTAACAATTTTTCTTTGATCTTCCCGAAATTTTGCTTTTAACTTTGTACATATTATATTTGATCTTTCACGTCTACATAATAATATTTGATTGCTACGGAATATTTTTACGCACCGTTTTGATTACCATTGATTGTTTAATTATCTTTCTCGATCGTTGTATTATTATCCTGACTAATGATTATACTAAATAAATAAGCGCGTATAAAAAATACGCGTTACATTAAATTTCTGTTAAAAATCTCTAAAAAAGAAGTTGTTACTTTTATTACATTTCTATAGAAAAATTTTAATTTAATAGTATTTATAACTGATATTTTATATTATATAACTTTAAAAAAAAAATGTATACATATATGAAAAACCTTTGCATTGCATATATGTTTTTCGTCGCTAATTGATACAAACAATATTATACAAGTCCAAAAACGTAACAAAAATTTACATCTGTAATAAATTCGATTTTGCTCAAAGTATTGACGTGCAGGTTTTTAATGCAATAACAATGTGGATTGTCGGTTCATTGGATTACCGTAATAATATTATTATTGTTTAAAAAAAATAGAGTAAGCGCCTGCTGTAAATATAAATATATTAATTTCAATGCGCGTGCAAGGCACTCTCTTCTACGAGGTCATCCTATAGCAACTGCGGCGCATGAAGTACTCTATGCTTCCACAAAGTACTGGATGCCGTGAGTGCATTTATAACGCTGATGGGACTCGTAATGCACTTATAACGGCGTTTATGCGGTCTTGTCTAAGCGCGATGTACGAGTGGACATTTATTGCGCGTACATTCGCATATGCGCGAATTCGTACGTTTGGCTAGAGTTATTTATCGATGACATAACCAGTTACTCAAACTCACACAATTTTCTTATGCGTAACGTGCAGTATCACTCTAAAGATTGATGAAGAAAAAATATATGTAGATATATTAATAGCAAAATATTGAGTATTGAAATATTGACAAGAGTTCAACTTTCTATATATCTATAGAGTATACATGTATCTCTCATGCGTAATTATCTCATTTTCGCATTGTTGCGAATAGAGATGGTGGTCAATTTTGTGCAAATGTGCGAAATAGGAACCAAATTTCCATTCACTTTCCACTAGTTTCAATTATTCGCTGGTATTAATGTGAGCAAACGAAAAGCAGAAATTTAATTAATTAATTTAATTAATTAATTAAATTAATTTACAGGATGTTAGTGTGGTTCATTTTTATTTTCGTAGCCACATTCAAATTATCCTTGAAGCTTCTCACATTTAGCACGTTCGACATGCTTTTCCATTAAAAAGTACCATCCGCATTTTAATGCGAGAAAACTAATTTTTACGATAGTTTGTTGGAAAAGTATTAATTTCACTATATATCCAAATATCAAATGTGTCGTTTGTCATTTAATTTTTATGATTGCTTTTAATCAATGAGATTACACCGTGAATATTTTAAAAGAATTTAATTATTTTCACAGAGCAACTTATTTTAAGAAGTTAAATTTTCATTAATAAAAATGAAGACATTTTTAATTAACACAAAATCTTACTTTTTAATTATTTTCAAGTGAGTATTTTTAACAGTATATTGATTTTATCTGAGAAATAATTAGAAGAGAATTGTTTAATATTCCATAAATGGTAAAAGCTATAAAAGATCAAATTTTTAAATAAAGATGAACATCGATTTACTTTCTTAAAAATTTATAAATAAAAGTTTTTAGATAACTTAACAATATTTCATTAATATTATCACGCTCATATAGATAATATATACACATATTTTATTATATGTTTGCGTTTTCTGGACATTTATTGGTGCTAAATCAATTATCTTTATGAGAAACCGTCATTCACAAGGGGATTGGTCTGAAAGAAGTTGTGTAACTTTTCCCGAAATTCTTCCGAAATACCTATATTTCTCACTCGACATACAGTCAATGGATCGCGTGTTATGTGTCCTCCGAGAACGTTCTGTGGTAGCAGAGAGAAATTCATGGTGTATCGATTGCGTCGGAATTTCATGATGGGAGGATAACGAATTTCATTCGTTATGAACTATTTTTCCCACAAATATGTCATGTCCTATTTTTTTCTCTTGCCACTCAATTAACGCTGACAATTGGTGACTCGATTCAAAAGGATGACCTGGTTTTGCGTGCTACGTTACAACGTTTTTTTCTGTTAGTTCTCTAGCTTCGTTTATCGCAAAGAGAAAGAGAGAGAGAGAGAGAGAGAGAGAGAGAGAGAAACTCTCGTTTTCTCTTTTCATCTTCCCGCATATTTCTCTGTTTCCTCTCTAATTTCCGCGAAGCTTGCTGGAGGTATAGGAGTAAGACTAGTCTCTTGAAATCCTTTTGATGTGTAGCAAGCTATATACTGACGGTATCTTTTATCTCAGTGGTGCAACGCCATGAAGGAAGCGTCGCTGTGACATTAATATCTCGAAATCGTCCGAAGATAAAGAGATATGGGTTGATATGAATGTACCGAATCTTGCGAAATCCTTAATGAAAATCCTCAACCTCAATATACATACAAATGTGAATTATCTGTTTTTCTATATCTCGAGCTGGATATCAAGAATCACGAAAATAATAAACGCAGAGTGAAAGGCAAATATCTTTCCTATACTTCTTTTGCGATTCATATAGCTTAAACGTGAACCTACAGATCTAAGGATCTTCGGACCAGTAGCTCTCCTTGGCTATGATATCAAAGAAAAAGTGCGTAGGTGTTCACTTAAATTTCAAAAGCAGCTGCAGAATTTCTTAGCAAAATAGGAATTTCTTACTAGCGTTTGCTGGAACATGACGATACTATGAAAAGAAAATTTGAATCCTATCTTAAATCGTTTCTACTTAGCTATAAATCTTGATTCTCAGTATGATCAATACATACAATTTATATATATATATATATATATATATGTATTTATACATATATAT
>VBVR01000993.1:0-36542 GCA_011638315.1 Tetramorium parvispinum | reverse complement strand
GTTCTGTTTTGTGCCCTAAACCAAAACGATTTAACAAGATATAAGCAAATAACATATTTCTTTACAACAACTAAATAATTTTCTTGGGTATATATCAACAAAACTTTTGGTTCATAATGCAAAACATTTTTCTCGGTGTACATAATCCATATTACACGTAACTTAGAGATAAAGAAAGGATTTCACATTCACAATGATTCTTATCTTTTTTCTTGCATATTATGCAGTATTCTCTTATAAGAATCATGCGTGAGCGTGTTGACACGCAATATAGTGTTGGCACGTAGGTGGATAAAACACGTCAGTCGGTTAGCATTCAAGGTCCACTGGACAATCGTCTCGACAAAAGCGATAAAAGAACTAGAAACGGCTAAAGTATCTTCTTATGCGAATTAATGTCTGAAAATATAAAAAGAAATGAAAAATTGCATCCACAATTTTTTAAATTATATTTCTATTTAAATTTATTATATATAAATTACACTTGTAATTAAATATCATATACATAATACTATACAATAACCTTAATACGCGATATATATATTTTTTGCTTTCTTAAAAAAATCTACTGTTAAATAAATTTCTCATGGACTCAATGAGTCACATGATTCTGCGTAATTGGTTAAAATCTCAATGAAAATACGCGCAAAATGATTTGCGAGAAAGTTTGATTCATCGCGTCACATTTAACCCCGAGGATTATTAAATCATGGCCATTTCGTCTCACGCACGCAGGCCATGCCCCTTTTCATCGCGTTAATCGCGCTAAATAAAACGGCGCGCATTATAAATAAATTACGACTGTAATTTAACTCCTTTACGATCTGGAGAGCGCTTAATTCTTCCCCGGGGCCGATGATACCGTTCCGACGTGATGTACCCCGACGGTCGCCGGGATTGTTTCGTGGACTATTAAAGAAATTAATGTAGGAATTATAAGACTGGCTTCCCGGGGCACCTCGCGGGTTCCAAAGTGATAGGGAACCGTGATTTATTTAATAAGCGGAGATTAAGTGCGGTCTCTCTTTCTCACCGCGCTCTCGGGTCTTCTCGTCTTTTTGCCGCCGAGATCGGTTTACGGTCGAACGTGGCGCGACGATGTCAACGATGCGATATGACGACATTGATGAATAAAAGTCCCTTAGCGCGGGCCCCTGCGGCCAATCGTTTAATCTCAATAATTCACAATGCCGCCTGGACCGACAAGACTATCGGACGTCGCTTTCCCCAATCTCCCTGCTCCTTTTTCTTCCGTCATTTGCAAGTCGATTGGCACCGTAAGTCGCCGTAAAGTGTCGTCGGGATCTTTGACGAAAGCCGGTCGTGTATAATTAGAAGTTTTTCCAACGGTGCCCGCGAGGCGCAATTCGAATTAACGAGAAGTTTAGTTGGCGCGAGCTCGAGCGCTGAGCGTCAATCAGAGGACACGGAAGAAGAGGACCGTTTCGCGATAATGAAGGGGTGCAAGCCGCTGAGAAAATCGCCACTCTTGTTCGCGCGAAACTGCCGTACGAGTTGTTGATGACATGTTTCGCGATCTAATCTAATCATCGTATCTCTTAAACATCTCGATGTCTATCTACATAGGGGTGTATTTCTAGACGAATTTGAATAAGATTTCTCCCATATGAATTTGCTCTATTATTATCGCACCGTTATTCGGCGTTCAATGATCGTCCTTCGCATTTTGAAATAAGAATCTAATATTGTAAAAATTTTACACAGTTAATACAAGGAGAGATATACGGCTAAGATCAATGCACTGTTAACTCGTATGCACCATCTTGAGAGAAGCTGCCCACCTCTCTTCTTCCTCCGCCAATCTTATCGCTCGCCTGTCGATCGCGACTATGCGGCGCCGCGTTAATCACGACGTCGTTCGTTCATTGGACATCGATTTTCTGAAATCAACGAGCCGCTCTTACCGCGCGCGAATCGGCATTTTATCGCGATACAACGCGACATCGAGGGTCTATCCTGTTTGACTCGCACGTGAATTTCGCTCGTGGGAGGAATTGCAGTACTTCCGAGCACACGTGCACGCTTTTTCAGTGCGCTATCAACCTCTTCCTGATATGTAACTTTCGTAGAAGTCGCTCTTGATTAAGTCGCAGTTCTCCTTTTATCGGCGAGATAGCGTACTTCTGGTGATAGCGTACATCTGCCGTTATCGTTGCGGTCCGGCGCTTCCAGATTGCAAACTCGTGTCAATGGAAACTCGTACAGATACACTAAATGTCTACGGACGTATGATAAACGGACGTGGACTTAACATATCTGTTTGTCTCTCCTGTTAATGTGATTTTCAAACACGCCAGGTTTCCGTTTCGATCGAGAAACATCAAACATGTTTCCACCGGGATTTTAACTTTTCGCAAAGATATCATTAATTTGCAATCGTCCACGCCGTCGCGATACCGAATACTGTAATTACAGCATGGCTGGCGACGCTGCACCTGGTCGCCCACGTCCGCGTTTGTGCATGGTTTCGCGTCTCACTTGACGCCCGTTCCCGGCGCGGCGGCAGGACGCGGTGCGGCTTGGCGTTTTCTCCGCGCCGTGGGTCCTGAGACCCGATTCAAGCTCCGAACGGGTCGTCTCTCTTTCTCTCGGGGGATCAGCATAATACGGTGCCGGCCCACGCGTCCTGCCAGCCAACACTGGCACGCCCAGTCACATAACTGCCCAGGTGTGCCCGATTTCGAGGACTTCTCTCGTGCCCTCTTCTCTTACAACCCCCTGCGAAATATAGACGAATTGAAAGTTATTGGTGAGAATTTATCTTGTGTATATATGTGAGAGATAAGTAAACTTGGAACTTTGAATTATTCGAATTTAATATTTCAGGTATTCAATTAAGATGAAAAATTAATCGATATGAATCATAATATAACAAATTACATGTAATTATATGTCGTATAAGCATAGAGATATAAAGTTTTTGACGCAAATTGTTATTATTCTCCGCAAAACATAGACAAATTAAAAGTTATTAGCGAGGATTTGTTTTCTGAAGTGAATGATGTTGCAACTTGTTCATTTCTTTGTGTGGAATTTTTCATAATGGAATATATTGTCCTTTTAGCACATATATTAATTACAAATTAAATTTTTAAATAAGATTAACAAATTGATTGAAAAATTTCACGTAATCTTATTAGGTATACGTTATACACGTATAAAATTTACTGCAAGTTATTTTTTTTTCGAAATAAACTGGAATAACATCATTACAAAGCAGATGCTATAACTGAGCAGCGAAATCATAACAGGCTATAATACGATACAGAATGTATTGAATCTCGTATGCTATAATATGATTCAATGCCTATTCGTCCATATGTTCGGCCTCTGCGCGGCATCGGGCAGAAACTCCATTAATTTCTCATTGTATGTATCGTGTGTGCCCGAAAGAAGTCGATAATGGATCTCCGATTGAGGCCTGCGCGACTATTGTTACGAGCCAATGCGGCGCGCTACGCCGCGGTTGATTTCAAAACGGTAATTATCCGCGCCCACGCGCTGCGCCGAATGGCAAGTATGAAATGAGCCGCGTGCCTCATCCTAATCGAGATCACGATCACGATCAGGATCACGATCCTCACGAGCGATGATATCTCGAGAGCGCCGGGCAAGAGGATCATGGTATCGGAAGTGCAGCTAACGCGAACGGGGGCGCGAATCGTTTGTCAGGGTTGCGCTCCTTCAAATTGCCACCTTGTAGATGCAGCGTGAAATTAGCCAGCTTATGCTTCATTAACTCCTGTCGTGCATAATTTATAGCCAATCAAATGCGTTTTTTTTTAAACTTTTTTTAAACTACTTGATAAGATTTTAGATCTCTCTCTTCGACATATTATAGTTTTAATCCTCATTACTATTTTGCTTGTACTTCTAGTTCTCGTTCGTTATTTTTACGGCCGAATTAATAACAATCCATTAGCGAGAAAGGCGTAATTGATCAATTCTTAATGCGCTGTACCGAGTTTATTCCGATCTCTCCGGGGAAACAGTAAATGAAAAGTAGAAAAACATAAGATCGATAAGTCACGCTTCATTAATTCCTCTCGCGCACGATAATTTGTGGTCGACGGCGACGCGTTTTTGAGATACTTGGCCAGCGGGATTATGACTGGACACGTAGCACAGCGCAGAGCAGTTATCGACCATAATTTTAGCACATTTTAGTCATTAATAATTCATCAGCTATTCCAATACGCGGCGGCTGGGATTAGAAAAAGAAATAGGTGCACGTAGATCAGATTAAGTGGAAACCGGCTGACGTTTTCTGAATAGCGCTGCGACGAATAAAAGTCGATGTACGGAGCAACGTTTTAATTTAACGTAAATTACGAGACAGCGGTCTGCGTGCGAAGGCAGAGTTTCCGATGGTTTCGTTAGTCCAATTTATTATCGGGTCAACAATACCGACAATCATAATTAGTCGCGTATCGAAGTGCAGTTATCGACCATAATTCTAGTTATTAATAATTCATTCGGCAATGCTGATATGGTTTAACACGAGGGATTGCATTTATAGCTCGCGCGTGATGAAATTAGATGTGAAAACGAGGTGAGAGTGATACTTCCTAAATGGGTCCAGAACGAATAAAAATCGGTTCGTAGACTGACATTCCAATTTAGTGCAAATAATGAGATAGTGATTTGTACGCCGTAAAACGTAAACAGCCTCTAGTCGTTATGTAAATGATCACCTGTAATTTATTCTTAGAATATTCATTATCTCTATCCAACTTATTCATGTAGCAATATTTTTTTACAGTAAAAAGACTGTATGATATCAATTTCATATATAAAAATATTAAGTACGATAGTCATATCAGATACGATAGTAAATTCCATGGAAACTCTTACATTAATTTATGTGTGAAATCGCCTTTTTACATAACTTATATGATCCACATAAATGCTCTTACACAATTAGATCGTTGAATATCATACTCCGCCTCACGTTGCCATTAGTTTCTACATTTAGTTTCTTGAAATTTTAAAAAAATTTAAATTGCAGATATTTTAATACACAAGGCGTATCTGTCTTTGATTTAATCATGCTGCAAAAACGTGCTGCATGTAATACATGTCACATATCTTTTGAAATTTCGCCAGGTTGCTTTAACAGAACGTATAGCTTGTACATTTTATGTAAATTGATTGCCATAAGCTGGCAGAAAATTAATAGTTGTATGAAAAACGATGCATTTCTTTCGGCGAAAGTGAGTTTAGCATTTTATATGCATAAATAAAGTAACCGCTTTTCCATTACATTTATGTTCTGCAATTTGCATAACATTTATTAATTTTTTAGTTTAAAAGCATTCGAAGCGTTTTGTAAAGCATTCTGTAATTATATGAAATTTTTGCTAAAAAGTAATTAATTAAAAAATACATCCAAATAATATACTCTTTAACAAATACATTCATATTTAAGTTGCTGTAAAATTTTCAGATTTATCCTAACTACTTTTTATCTTGTTTTTAACGTAATCCGTTTTATCTTCCTTTACGCGCGGCTGCATGAAATATATTTCATTTGCGGGACAAAGTGTAACGTCTAGGACCGGTCCCGTGCCACTACGGTTGCGGGATCCACATTTATCGGTGATTGCGATTTATAATGGCAGCCCTTAATGGTGCGTCATTTGTCGATTTGCGAACTCGACGCGATATCGCGAATTTCGCGCGAGATCAAAGGCGCGTGGCTAATCTAATAATCGGAATAATCCGCTGAAGGTGAAAGCGCGAACGTATTTCGTCTGAGAGTACCGCGACGAATTGCAGGGATCATAAACATTGTGATTTGGATTTATTTGTCAGGATATGTAACATCAACGACGATTTGTGAAGGCCCCTGAACTTGAAAATATTGTCGCACGCAATGATTAGTGATGCAATCTAAATTCTGATAATTTACGATTTACCTTTTAAAAATGTATACTTGCGAAATTACGAAGATACTTGTGAATTTAAAAATTGAAGGTTAAGAGTTTATGAGCTTCTCGCAAATTTAAATTGACCTGAAGGTTAAGATTTAAGTTGTGTTGCACAAATACTCAAGACAAAAAAATAATATAAGTTACAATCAGGTCAGGAGAATATATTAAATAACAGCATTAAATCCTTCGTTTAATTTTCACGACGGATTAATCCGTTTGATCGTATCTTCAATCACTACGGTAATCGCAGCGAATCGCATTGCGAAAGATTACTCATCGGCGATAATCTCCGCGTCTAATGCCTTCCGCAAGTGTGTACAAATCTGAGCGCAGCCGCGATCGTTTAATACGCCTCGTGGGTGGGATTAAACTCTCGCGTTCGCCGGTATAAATTTGTTCGGTTGGTCCTTAATCTCAAGTCCGCCGCCTTGGAGACCGGCGATTAGGATTTACAGTGTGCATACCTAAGCGCATGCACGCAGTCTGTCGCGCGTGGAGCAGTGCGGGGACGGGCCGGCTCGTACGCCGAGGCCGATTCCAAAGGGATTAGTCGGCTGATTGTTGCAGCTCTCGGTTGTTGCAGTGTGGTTTACCGGCGGCGGCTTCCACGGCTCGTGTTGCTCGCATTGCTCGTGCCGGTGGTAGGCGGTTGATTGCGCGCCCGCGAGAGCAGCCCTGGCATTATGCACGCTTTGTAAACCGAGCCGCTGAAAAATTAGTCGCGCAAAGTGCGTCGGGGTAACTCAATACACACAGGGCGGACACATGGTAGTCGCCTAAAGCCAGTCTCGTCAGGCACGTCCTACATGTACAATATGTACATTTCCATCTTGTTCCTTGACCGAATTTGGAATTAATTTTTTCTTCTCACAAATGCAGACTCGCAATTTTTGAGATTGAAATAATTGATGATTTAAAAATATTCAGGAATTAAATCTTAGGAATGCATATCTTTACTAAATATTGTAATATATTAATTTTAATTTAGAGGTCAATGTATATTATATAAAATGGAAATTATACGAAAGTATCACTTATGAAAGCGGAAATTAGGAAGTAAATGGAAGATGTATAATTTCTAGCGATAAAAATCAATTTGCTTGGTTGCGAGATCAAGAAATGGTGTACGGTACTTCGTTACGACTCGTCATCTCTTTCTCATTAGCGAATGAGTAGGCGTAAAGCTAGAGTGGGTGGATTTTACGATCATGGTTGCTCAGTTATTAGCGAGTAGTGTCATTTAGTGATGACATCGAAATCGCGTGTTGATCATCGTTTTGCTTCGTCCACGAAAGTTGGCGAAGCGTCGCTTTATTATCGGAAAAATTAATTCCTGTCCTCGACTTCGATCCGCTTTCATCGCTTTTATGTAATCCGGTCATTCTATTTCGGACTACCCTTTCCTTTCCAACGCATCTCGTCGGTTATTTTCTTAAGCGCTTTGGTGACACTCCTGTTTTCCGTTCTTGCGAGAATAAAAAAAGGGAGCGAAGAAGAGATGCGCTTCCGTACGTTAGAGTCACGATCGTTTTCCTTCATCTTCTCGGCCAATAAAAGCTTTTAACGCCCTGACCATAATTCGAGGCTCTGCGAGACGGAATAAGAAAGCCTCAGAAAACTTCGTGGTCGCGTCAATATTGTTGCAAGTAACAATGTTATAATGTTGAATATCAGACTGCAGTTACTCATGTAGAAAAATATCTAATTTTAAGGAAAAATAACTGTGGAAAGTACCATTCCTTGGGAAAACCTTAATTTAGACTTTTAAACTTTGAAAAATTCATCTTTAATATTTTTTACGATGTTATATTTAATCAAAAGAGACACAGTGATATGTAAAAAAACATTTCTTCCACAGTTTAAATATTTTATTAATTCTGATCTTTCTGAGTTAGTCCTCTCTTTACATATTTTAAAAAGTTTCAAGTATATAATGTAGTAAAGAAGTACTACTGTAGAAGAAATATCAATTATTTTGTTATATAAAAAGATGGATACAGTATTTAAATATTTTCTTTTTAAATTTTTAGAATGACATTAATTACAGGTAATTGTTCAATAAATATAATAGCTAAATGCGTAATAAATGCGCACTAAATTATGCTTAGCACATTATACAAATATATTTGATCTTTGATATAACCGAAGAATCTCTGTGGCACTTGTGCGATCATATATCTCAATATATAAATTCCGATACTTTTATAAAACGGACAGCTTTATTATTAAAGCTCGGGATTATAACTACATCTTACGTCACACGCGGAAAACATTTTTTCTTTCCTGCTAGCTCTCGCGTTATTCAAAATCTACTGAATAGCCCGGAGCCACAGACCCAATCTTCTTCAATTTGTTTGGGCCCGTGGAGAACGTGGACCGGCTAATTTCTCCGGGCGAGTGAAACGCGCGTGGCGATGCTTCTCCGCCCCAAAATCGGTTTTAATTAAAAGATTTCGCTTCACGTCGTTATAGGATTTTCCCATGGGTCCGATCTTCGTGAGAGGCCGTAACTGTCTGTTCCTTGTTGAAGAAAAGGATCTTTAATATCTTTGCTTTGGTTGCACTAGCTCCGCAATACGATATTTATTTTATTTCTGAACGCGCGTGAGAATTTCACATTATATGATAATTTGCAATATTTTGATTATATAATGTTAACTATAAGGTAATCTATAAGGTAACTATTTATGTATATAATTATATTTTATATAAAATTATATAATTGCATAATATCGCTTATAGCATTTTTTGATTGAGCCAGCGCGATAGAATCTCGAGAAGGACGTTGAAAATATTCTCGTATGTCCAATTTAGACATGTAGTTTGTATTTTTTAAGCTTTTCCTTCTTGGAAAGAGTTAAATGATACCGACTCGCGGCATTCGATTGCTCGTGCATCGTTCGAAATGAAAGGGCGACTCGGCCGGCCGTGTTTTGATTCGATCTCGACTTGGCGTGCCATCGAGAGGATACCAGTTTGCTCGCTTTCCCCGGCGTGTAAGACCGGGCCATTAATTTGAGCGCGTGTCACGATATTTACGGGGGTGCGCGTCAACTCGTCAGCCTCCTCTCTCGTTCTCCTTTTCAAGTGACCTCTTCCTTCTCGTCAATTAGTCTTTCAACGTGGCTCAGCTTGCGCGAAGTTTTTCGCTTCTTTTTTCTTTTCTTCGCTTTTTTCGTCCGACAATTTCTGTCTGTTTTAGCGATCGCGTCAATGCCTTTGTCTGACCTATCGAATAATCGAAGCGCGTTTAAAAATAAAATCAGTGAAGAAGTCTCTCTACATTGAATTTTTTTTAATAATAAATTATTATGAGATTGGTATGAATATAATTCTGGTTCTTTTTATAATAGAGAATAGTTTGTATTTTTTAATAATTTTATGATAAGCAATTCACTTTCTTTTTAAGTCCTTTCTTGTTAATATTTTTATTAACTATATTATTTTTTTTGTTTCACGCTTGAACACTATTTTAAGATTAGACTTTGATTGGCTTTATTTGTAAGACATTTATAGACAAATAATACGGCATCCGTGTTACAAACACTTCGGTAAAGATCTTGTCCGATAAGTAGAGGTGTAAGTATAAGTGTTATATGCTTTGACAGCCGTCACTATTCCCACCTTGCCCACCATTCGCTTTCTTCTCGAGCGGCGCGCGTTTTATTTCGAGCGAGCACCTTTATCTGGCATGCTGGCTCACCATGACACGAGAGACCTGCCCTTCTCTCTTTCTTTCTCTCTGATTTTTCCAGTCCTTCTACGAGACTTATCGAGCTACCGATTCCCGACGCCCGACCGATTCCCCAGTTAAGGTCGGTCCGCATGTTCCTTCGACCCTTCTTCGTGCTTTCCTGAGGTCAAGAAGTTGCAATCTCGCCCACTCTCTTGGGATGATCATAAAGACGTTATTGCTATTATTACTATTATTACCACCGTTATCGCTGTTATTGTCTCGCCTTGAACGCGTGCCGCACGAAAAGTCGTGCCAGATGGCGATCTGCGGAATCTTCGAATTGCAAACATATTGGCTGTATCAGAAATTGTGTACATCTTCTTTCTAAACTATAAATTCCTTATTATGAATAAAATTAGAGATAGTTTTTGCTTAAAGAATTTCCTTACTGAGGTATCATTTTTACAGTTATCGATATTAAATATACTGATAATTGTGTGTGGACTTCAAATTTTGCATAATTTATTTTAAGAATAATGTAAAAATCAATTTCATGAAAAATTATAGAATATTTTACTTTCTTTTCGATATTGTAATATTTTATGAACTACCACGCTTCTTGTGCTTTCAAAACGTTCGGTAGCGAGTACATAACTTTTGAGAGACCTTGTATAATATAGTTGTATGCTTATCTAGTATCACCAGATTCTTTTAAGTATAGCTAGCCATGAGATCCAATTTACTTCTCGGTAGGCTGAAATATCACGATCGAGCGCGCGATATTCGTTGGGATAATGTTCTTCGAGATTAGTATGTCCATCGTAAATTGGAGCGTCCGTTATTTCAGATAATACTGGCATATTCTTCAACTGATAGTAGCTACTAACAATCTTACAGAGTGACATTAATTTTATTTATTCAAGACTTGCCTATATATAGAGAAAAAATTAAGTATTACGATTTAAAAATATCTTCACTGGAGAAATAAAAAGATAAAAATCAGAAAGGTGATGATCTATTCTCGTTTTCTCCTTCGATGTAGATATTTTTCGTTTATCTGCGAAATAATCAGTATTCTAAAGAGAAGGGGAGATGAGGAATTGTAGGCAGGCATGATCTTGTGGGCTCAAGAGTCTTTGATTCTCGCTATCCAGGCCGATTAAACCATCTATACATTGAATGAGTAGACTGACCTTCCTATCTGCCGATCGGAATTTCCGGCTTACGGCTTGCGGACACGAGGCGCGGCAATTAGACGGATCGGAATCTCGTTCTCGCGGTGCGCATCGTTAGGACAGCTGCTGCCGTTGCCAGAGGGTGGGCGGTCGGGGTGGCTTTAACGACGATTTTGATGAATTTAGTCGGATTTAATTAGGAGGCGCGCGTTTTCGTGGCCCGTTACTCGAGGCGGTCCCACGTCCGCGTTCGAGGACGTTAAGAATCGAGTTTTGCATGGCCGCGGGACAAAGCCATAAAATACCAAGCGTAACAGCTTTCAATTACGGGTCTCCGTATGCGCACGTACGAATGTATGTAGGCTCGGCTGCCACCGTTAAGGGGGGAAAAAGGGAGAGCATACCCACGAGAAAAAACAAACGCTAATCATGGAATTCCCTCAATCGTCCTTGAAATTGCTTCTCGTTATTCGAGCTTGGTACGTAGGGCCAACCGCGGTCCAACTGAGAGGTCGAAGAAGGAATATCATATATCAATTGCATCCGAAATAATATTCTTGGGAGATGTAAAATGTAGTGAAAATTAAATAGAAAACAATTAACTTTATCACTCAAACTCATCAACAAAACAACTCATTTACAAGTATAAAAGATCGATAATCCTGAAAAGCGAGTATCTTATATTCGTGTACGTTTTTGTATCTTATATTCGATTAGAGCAAATTTTCCTTGCAAATAATTTGGCTCATTATGTACGACTAGAAAACTTTGTATCTTCAATTGAATGTAATTTTGCTTTGTACCTCTGACAAGCAACGGCTGCAATGATGTGCCGCACTAATGTCTCGCGACTCAGAAAGTCTATTGTTGCGTCACGGTGGCATTTCATGCAACTCCGAGATGCAATCAGAAATTTTTGCACGAATGCCCAGAGTGTGCATCGCGTCGTTTAGTGGATTCGCCCGTGATTGGCGTCACGGAGGTTGCTGTAAACACGTCGGCAGGGGGTGGTGAAGGAACGTGAGTGACAGGTCGCATGGATAACTGGCAATTCATCAAGCCACGAAGTAATACAAGGTGTTTCGTAAAAGCTTCCACGAAACTTTAGTCTGTATACTTTAATGAATTAGATTCTCGGAGGATTTTATTGAGGATTTTATATTTTATCTAAATTTATTGAGTATTCAGGTCAAAACGTGTGTATCTAAATTTGATGAAATTTCATTAAATTTCTCAGATAGCTGCGTTGTATTTAGACGCAAGTTTTTAGGAATTATCAAGACACATAAAAAATATTTTAAAAGTTACATGTCTCAGTAAGATATCAACACATAGATTTCATTAAAGTAGAAATATGATTCCGATTTTTAAAAAATTTAAAGAAAAAGGTATGTATAAAAAATTAAGAATAAAAAAGGTACGACAATTCTAATTTATATATATGTATTATGGACGGAGTACATATGCGTGAAATTTGTTATTTATAGACATTTAATTTTATGAGTTACGTTTATTTTGAGGACTGGAAACAAGAAATATATAATGGACATATTTTATATTCTCATTTCGTCTCCGACGCAGAGTTTCGATGCAAATTTTATGAAACACCCTGTGTGATTGTGTCATTCTATAATGGCATGGTAATTGGCGATTCGTCAAGCCGCGGACAAGCTTCAGAGTTGCTCGCCGTGTTAACCGCTTGCCGGAGACACGACGCAAATTTGCCGGGAATCTTTGGAGCACTTCGCCCGACGACGAAACGTCCGATGAGGAACGAAACGAGAGGACGTGGCAAAAGGAAGAGCACGAAAAGAAGAGGAAGAAACGGAAGGGGGACCGCGTGTGTTTTTACGCGACGTGCAACGCGAAACTTGATTCATCTTTTCTTTCGGAACGTCATAATTACGCCGTAATTGCGCGTTCGTTCTTTATTTGAAGAGAGGATACGCGTATACGCGAGATTATAACGTATAAGATATATCTTTCCAAGGAGATTATCTGGCAATTTCTCAATTATCTGGCTTTCTCGGTGACAGTGGGCGTGCCTCCGCGATAGAAATAGAAAGAGTATTAGAAAACGACGTAAAAACATATCAACTAGACGTACTTTATTTTTCCCATTCTATCTTTTATTCGATCTCTCTTGACAAATTGTAGTGACAAGATTTAATTGCTTTCCGTTTTAGCCAAATAATTTCGCTCTCGAATTTGTGAAGAAAAATTTAAATCGTACTCTGCGTGTGTTTACACAGACGACTTTTCACCTCCGCGATCGGCGACTCATCGTCGAAGCGACTGTTTGTTCATCGAGCTGTAAAAAGTCTTCCATACAAACGCACGCGGATTCGTTCCCTTCTCGCATTTGTCCTCGACACGTGTCGCTCTTCCCCTCCACACAGAGAACGGGATAGTGGGTGGAATGTCGTTACACGCGTGCCGGTTCTTCCCGGCGAGAGAGAAAGGAGAAAGAGAAAGAGAGGTGACGTGTTGCGACGTCGAGTGGGTGGAATGCACCCAACTCTCTCTCCTTTTCGGCGTCTAACACTGCGATGGAACCAGTTTCTGTTTTCCGGAGAAAATTAAAATTCCTACCGGCTAGATAATAAAACAGCGGCGGTTTTCATCTCGTACAATCAAGATGTGACGTACCCTCTTTCCTTCGCCTCTCCGGTCAAAGGCACTGACGGGCGAATTTTGCTCTAGCTGCTTTTCACAGCTCCATTTTGTTGCGACGAAGTTTACCGTGTAAAAATATCAAGTAGTCAAATTACAATTTCTTTTATAATAAAGACAATAAACGGATCAACTGTTGTGCAAAACGAAGATTAAAGTTTCGCCATTTAGCAAATGCTATTACGCTTGAATTGTTCATGATTTTGAAATTACCGACGACTTTCACAAGATGCTCGGTTTCCGGTAAGAAACTTTATTCGTAAAGATTGAAACATCCAAGGTATACACGCTGCACGTGTCTATGGTTTAGCATATCCGCTTCCAGTTTCGGACGGTTCGCCGCGGGCGAGACTTCGCTACTGTTAGACCACTCGCCGGTACCACATAAGATCGTAAAACCGTTGAAAGCATTACACAGAGTTCGAATTAAAAGCGCGTTTCTCGAAGGCAACTCGCTGGTGCTTCCTTTGCATACAGAATGAGACATAAAATATACATCCAATCACTGCTGAGCGCGATCATCGGAGCGCAGGCCGATTGAATGGCTGGTTGATAAGGGGCCCTATCACGGATCGACGATAACCGTACTTGCTAGATAAGCTAATCGACGATTTCTCTACGGAAGTGCTTCGACTATCGGGAAACCTGCAAGCGATTTCATGCAAAATGCATAAGTCCTTAATTTCTGTAGAGACAAATTTTAAAAAAATAGCAGATAAAAGGTGGATTAATCCAGCTTTTCTTATTAACTCTATTATAAGGCGGATTAAGATATAATATTATAAGATGGAAATAATTTATATCTTAAGATGGATTAATTTTACCTTCCTTATTCTAAATAATTATTCTTGAATCGGAAACTTTTGAACTTTATTATATGATATATTCATGTAATTGTTTCTTTATAATTTCATACATTTTACGTCATCTCTTTCTCAGGATAAATTATGTACATTCGGCCTTCGATTCTATTGGACATTCAAAAATGTGTGCTGAGCATATACAGGCTAGTGAGACATCGTTCTCACATGTAACTTTTGCGGCAGACCCGTTAGTCTTCGAGTATCCTCATCTTCTCACTTTTTCCTCGCGTAAGAGTTCTTTCACGATGAGTATGTGCATTTCATCTAATGTTGCGTTTACGGCTCGTGGCCACACGTGCGAGTTTTGGGAGACGAGAAATAGTTACTGCTAGACAGCTGATCACTTGATCAATCAATAAGAATTGAAATGAGGACACTTATGCCATACTGCTATACGTATTATTGTACAAATATCATCGTTGAGTTATTAGTGTCTGATTGAGTGCCTTTTAAACCAGTAAAGATTGCATCTAAGAGATTTTCAATATTTTTACCTAAAGACAAAAAAATTGAAAATTATATCGTAATTATTGCACATAAACGCATAAATATTTATTTATAAGCATTGGAAAAATGATGTGTATTTTTGAAGTCACGTTGTAATAATTTACTTTATTTCTTCATATCATTTTCATTTTTTCATGCATTGTATAATTTTAAAAATATATTACCATTGCTCTCTATTTTAATTAAAAATTAATAATATCTTTTATATTAAACTTATTGATATATAAACGATATTATTTTAATATGATTCCCTGTGTTAAATAATTATAAGATTATTATTTCAAGATTACTAAATTATTTCATTTAATATTATTTGATTCTATGAATTTTGCAGTGTCTGGGTAAGTGATTAATTGAATCATCATACATACAATCAGATTTAGCGATTAATTTTAACGAATCGAAATATTTCTCATTTGTGCTATTAGTTTTAGCTTGGAATCATCATAGATTGTTAAAAATCGTTTAGTTTTTATTACTTTGTTGTCAAATAAGAATAATTTAGTATTCAACGAAAAACATTATTCAATTATCACAAGTTAACACAATTGAATCCCTCATTCATGCAGGGTATTCTGTATACCATTAATACCTGATAGCGACAGATCCATTGTATACTGACGATGAGACGCGCAATTACAACTTACGATTGCGACGCGGCAGTGAATCATTAAAAAATCTCACTTCTCGTCGGGATAAAAGACGCTAGAGCGACTCTCGTTCGAATCCTCGTCCTGGGTGTGCGCGACTCTGGTACATAATTTATGAAATATAAATCCAGAAGAAACCAACCCTCAACAAATTTGACCACACCTCACCACGCCCCCTCGCGTGGTCCTCTCGGGCCTCCTTTCCACCCTCAACATATCCTTTCTGCCTCCCCTTCCCCTCTCTTGTGTCTCGTAATTCTCCGCGTTCGTTCGCGCCGGTAAAATAATGCACCTTCGTTTTTCTGCCGCGGTTCCTTTCGCTCCGGGTCCTTTGTCTCTCCGTCTCCGTTTGTCCGTCTGTCTCTCGTCCTGCAGCATTGCTTCGCTGGTCTGTGTGCCAGAAGAGCCATTAAAACGGTAGAGCGGTCCAAAGCGACCACGGAGAAGGCCAAGAGACGAATGACGTCGGAAAGGAGGGACAGGGGAGGATAGGGCATAACTGACTCATTTGTTTGGTGAATCGACTTTCCAGTCTCGCAGGCCTCAGTCTCATCCGCGTGTCCATTGCTACGTTTTTTTTTCTCTAATTGCATTCTCATGTGTTACTTCTCCTACATTCTGACCGCGAGAAAGTTTACCAATTAGTGAATTTTAATATTTGATTTTTAGCTTAATATTTTTTCTATTCTTTAAATCCTAGATTACTGATTTATTTCATTTCTGATTTTTTTAAATTAGATATACGTATGAGTAAAATATTACTGAAAACAACAATTGTCAAAAATAAAATTCTGTTATATTTTTCTTTTATCATTCTCAATTAACTTTTTCTTTAGATTGTTAGTGTTCAAGAATAGATTTTAATAATAAAGTATAATGAGAATTCAAAGCGTTCGTGTAGATTTAAGAATTTAATTATCTACGAGGGGGATTCTCGATGAAGATTTAAAGTGAACATCTAGTATTCTATCTTCGTGTCGGCCGCTACCTAAGTTCGGTATTAATAACTGACGATTTCGAATTCATAATCATTTTTTGCGGTTGGCAACGACCGACCCTGGGTGGCGATGCCTTCTTCGTAGGAATGGTCATTAATTATTATGCCCGACAGAGTGGAGGGGAGGCGCGAGAGTCGAAGTGGGCGAGTACGGTGCAGAAAGGTCGAGGGAAGGCAAATAGAAGAGAAAAGAAAAGTGCGCGAACTAACAGTCCTATTCGGAATTAGGCGAGAACAAACATTGGCCTCATTTCGCGCCATGACTTTGCAATTCAAGAAAATATTTAAGATGTGTCGAAGAATTAGACTTGGCGATTGATTAAATATAGAGCGAACTTTACGTGAAGAATTTGTATCTTTCGCTTTATTTTATTTTACCCCAAATTACCGATACAATTCTTAAAAGATAATATTCCTTTCTACTGATTAACTCGATGACGAAATTATCTAATAATATCTTCCTCTTCCTTTCCACTTCGCATGATTTCATCGCTGATATCATTTATGTATCCGCGAACAATGAGATCATTCCGTATGCAAATGTATATCCTCTTATTCATTCTTCTCATAAGCTTTTCGGAAGAACATTGAAACACAAAGGAAGTATCCACACACACACACTCTCTCTCTCTCAGAACTTACGAATTGCATTTTGTCCTTTTCCTCAAGGACACTTTATTAGGGAAGATTGAAACGGTAATCTCTTTGTAATACTCGCAACACCGTGTTTGCCTTATATATTCGTTTGATGTAGTCTTATTATTGCCCTCACCCGACCCGTATCATTTTAGACCGCCCCTTTCATGGCGGCGTGAACCCTCCGAGCAAACATGTCCAGGATCCTGTCTTAAGTGACGCGAGGCAGAGGCCGCTATTTTGACAATCGAAATTACACTATAATCAAATTCAATCGCGTCTTTATCGTTGCGTTTAATGGCAGCCTGCCTGCGCTGTGTACTTCATCGACACGGCGATGAGATCTTTCCGATTCTCCGGGGCACGCGTGGGAGGATCGTCGTCTCTCTTTTTTTCTCACGGACTCCGGAATGTCATGGGCCATTACGTGAATTTACCGTAAATTTTGTATTAGGGCCTCTCACCCCCTTGGTATCACGCGGGGCGCGATATAATCGACCGTTGGGACCTCGGCGCCACACGGTGGTCTCCCTATCTCGCGCCGCGACATAAATCGGCCGATTTTATCGATGGCCATCACGAAAAAAACCCCGAGTGCGTTCCGCTTCATGGATATTCCTCTTTCACGCATGCAGCGTGCAGCGTGGGGTCCTTAATTTTAGGGCCGAGGTTGATTTATTTTCAGATCACGTCTCAAACTTCTCCGAGTGGAATTACTATCACATTATACTATTAAAGAATAGCTTCGCTGTACTAAAACTCGATAAAATTCATGTTTACGTCCTATGTTACGTCAATTTAAGTGCAGAAACGTATAAAGATGTAATATTTATGTATAATATATTTTAACGTATAATATATTACTGAAAAAGTAGATTTGTTGATTACATATCGATTTAATGAATTTTGTACCGAGTATTTTGTGTATTCAAAATGTTTTAATGTTTATATATCTTTTATTTATCTCGGCCCTCGGAGATTACTTGCTAAACGAGTGAGTTTCGACTGGTCGCGAGATGCGATAGCTCGAGCGAAATTATATTATAATTGGATTCATTCGCAAGGCTGACCGATGATTTAGCGCGTCGTCCAGATTTCAGGCACGAAATATGCGCGTTTTCAGGCCTGACGTGACGATACCGCAGCGTCAATCGGGCTGTCGGTCGCATCCGGAACGCGTATACCGCGTATCGTTTCTCTCCGTGAGTTTAGATAGAGTGTTGGCAGCGGTGGCGAGAAGTGGAACGCCCGGTATCTCGATTGGCCGACGAACTGACGGATCGACAGGTGAATATACGGAGAGGTATACAAATAGTCCCGTACAAAATTATCGATGGATCTGACGTTCACGGTGGCCGGTATCGGTGGAGGACCATCGACGGGAAGGAGGGAGGACCTCTATCCTTCCTTCTTCCTTTCATGAAGAGATCAGACGGAGCCAGTCAATCGACGCGAATTACGAGCAGGTCCTTTTTCCCAGTGACACTTTTTGCTCCCTTTTACCCGGTCCGTGTTTGACAGGAAGCGATTTATTTATTTATTATGGCAACTCAGTAGCATCCGTCGCTGTGTCCAATCGAGATTAATTTTTGAATGACATAAGAACTGTCGATACAAATTCGCGATGTCCGTTACGACGGTTGATCGTAATTATTTTAGCATTAATTCCGGTCACTTGAGGGGATTCTAAAATGACATTTTACCGATTGAGCATTTTTAATTTTCGATCCACTAAATCTTTTAATTACCTTAACAGATTTAAAAATCCTTTTCCAGAAATTTTCCTTAAAGTACAGACAATAATACAATGTGTAATTTACTGCTATGTTTTACTTTTAAGTATCATACTCCCCTTAAGTATTACCTTTTTGAATTATTTATTATGTACTAAAATTTGATAAACGCTCTGTATTTTATGTCTTTGAATATTTATTCGAGTCAGTAAAAAAATATTAGAAATGCGATAGAAGCATGATTTTAAACAAACGTGAGATTGCGTTGTACTATAGGAAAGCTAATATATGTCACAATAAATTATAAACAGCTAGAAAATTTAATCTGTAAACCTCGATATGCAAATTTTGATTGAGTTCTGATTGACGACTTTCTGATGAACTATTTTCTCAGACAACAAGGATTGTTTTGGAACCTGTTTTCAATCCAGTGTGAAGTTATCCTTGCAGCTCTAATCTTGCCTCATAGTATACCAACGATTTATAGCGTGGGCATATTTGCGTTTTGTTAGCTTCATTATATCGAGAGGGGAGACGGTTCGCGTCGTAGAGGAAAGAAAGTTATCGATAAACACGAATGACGTAAAAACCGCGAAGATATGTTCCGAGATTGGAAAGGGGAGATCACCGAGGGGAAAACAGGATCGCTTTTAGCCTTATCGTTCCGACAGCCCTAATAGGACGCGAGAGATGCGCGTTTACCGCTCCAACGCCGAAACTTAAAAGATAAGGACAGATAAACAGACGGGGACGAGGGTCCGTGCTGAACATGAAAGTTTGAATAATTATCATACGACGAAGCGCAATCGCGTAGCTGAAAACGTGTAATACGCACTTCAAGCGGTGCTTGATGAATGAATCTAGATATCCGTTCCGTATACGCACGAACATTAACATAAACATTACTCAACATTATCACGTCCATAAAATTAAAGAGAGATTTACGCTTACGTTATTACAAACGAATCTTCAGAATACGTTGACTGGATCGTCCAATCGCGCCGATCTACGAGAGACTCCGACGTTTTCCGCCGCGGGCTTGGTTGCCAACATCGGTTAATGCCAATTCCGATTAGCGTAATCTCCCGTTCTAATTGGCTCGAGCTTAAATCTAAATTGCTGGCGAGTCGATAATCCCTAAATTAATTTGGCCGCGCGGTCGGCAACTCCGCTGTAAAGTCTATATCACAGGTAGAAACGCAATCGCGAAACGCGGACGGAGACTCAATTAATTCCTGCTTGTCGATACGCGGCGACACGGTCTTATCCCAGCCGTCGCGGTCGCGATACAACGCAGAATTCCTCGCTACACTTCTGCATGATACCGAGCCGCTTCTCGAGACCCTTCGGGAGTGGCGGCAAAGGCCGCGAGCCGGCGTCCCACCAAGGACGAGTGAGATTCTTTACACGCGGAACGGGACAATCCGCCCCGTATGCAAATGCAATTTTGCTCGCACTCGCGCGTCTGCTACGATTGGCAATATTTCGGGTGTGAGAAATAGGAGGCAATCTATATGTAAGTAAGGCCCTGAACATGAAGGGACATGTTTCTCCCGAGGCCGGCCTTTTCGCCCGAGGGAAAGAGGTAGAGAGAGAGAGAGAGATAGAAACACTGGGTGAGACTCTTCCGCGGGCGAGATAGCATCTCGAGAGAGATCGGTAGCCACGGAAGCAAGGGCGTAGATCATGCTAATGGCATTCCACCGATACGATGCACCGCTCTCTCTACCGTCTCGATCGCTATTGATAGATATCGTGATACGTCTGGTGGATATGCGAGTATTTGAGCACTATCGCGCGATTTCTCTCTCTCTTTCTCGCGTCATAAATCCCTTCGTATGATGGTAATTGAGACATGGAAAAGCCGGGCAGATTAAACGTCGGAATAAATATATCTGGCGGTGAATCGGCACGATCCTAACGAGCCGACATGACCATCAATCCGCTGTCGTATCGGAATCGACAGTTGAATTAACTGGACAATCCTCGTATGATTGTAACTACGTTTTTACAATTTTCTCAGCGATCGATACTCGTATATCTTCCATTTTATTCATCTTTTATTAATTTATAAATTCCCCAACTTACAGATTTTGCAACTTAATATTTAAGAGAAATCTAATGAGAAACTCTGAGTAGATATTTCATTTTACATAGTGTATATCAATACAATTTGTTTTTAGAGAAAAAGATTTATAATTCGAGGTTATATAAAATTATTAACAATAATTATTACATCACTTTTCAGATTCTTTGAATTTTGTTTCTATTTTTTTATATGTATTTCTGAATTTTTTCGATAAATAATATTATTTAACATAATTTAATTTTCTATAAAATATCTGAAACAGAGGATTGTACATCGTTCTACATGATTTTAATCTTGTAAATACTCGAACGTGCATATCTACTCATATCAAAATATGGTCATAAACATACGTGTACACAATAACATTCTATATTACGTAGCGCCAAAAATGCCGTTGTTTTGCGTCAAAACAACGGCATAAACTAATCACAATATTTTTCACATTCATAACTGTCGGCGTCAAATTAATCAATCATCGAATGACACGTAATTCTTTAAGTATCTCTTTGTCCACTTACAAGTGGGTAATCTCTCACGCTATCATTAGTCAGATCGAGTGATCAAATTGCTGGCCGCGTACGATTATGACATTACCGGCCATTTGTTACGACTGTCATTAAGTCTGAACCGTCGACCCTTGGCGGGTATCGAAGGGTTCGAATCAATCGATTTTGACACGCACTTCGGCACGCCTAAAGAGACTTAAAGTAGCATAAATAATTAACCATTAGAATAATTATTCTCGTACTTTTTTATCGCGAATTTTTAAAGAAGGAAAATCTATTTTTCAATGAAACTTAAAAATCTTGCATTTTACATTATCTTTTTCTTTATTCATCTCGCAGAGAATATCCTCTTACAAAAGCGTAATTTTTTTTCGTGTTAAATGTCTCTCAAGGATCGCATTATCGATCATTTGTTAAATTTGTTATTAAGTCCGGATCTTCAACCTTCGGCAGGCGTCGAAAGGATCGGAACGATCGACATCGATGCGGTTAGCCGGATAAGAAATCTCGAGGAGTCTTTCGAGTCGGACGATGTTCGACGTGAGGGATGAAGTATTTCGAGGTAGGCCGTAACAAATCTCGAAACAAACAGATGCTGCGGCAGATTCGCCATTTAAAATCACAGCGTGAACGACCCGTGACCCGTGGTTCGGGCCTTTAATTTGGAAATATGTCGGCCGATTACGGCGCCCAGAGGGGGGTGGCTGCGCGCCATTCAACGCCTCTCTCTCTCTCTTTCTCTCTCACGCCCCCGTCTTTCCCTACGATCTTTGGTGAGGTAATTTATGTACCCGTGGATTTCGGTCTTTAAACGCCAGCTTAATAATAGACTAAATGGCTTGTTAACCTTAATTAGCCGTAAATCAGCGGCGACTCCCTACCTCCCCCCCGCCCGCCTCCACCCTGTTGCTCTCTTGTGCAGATTAACAGCCGTGCGTAGAATCGCCATCAATAATACTTCGTAAGCCGCGAAACAATGCTCTATGGGGGTATGCCGCTTGATTTATGTGCGGAGGCAAGAAACCGGGATTCCTCGACGTCGCGTTTGTCCGTCGTGCGGCAGAAGTAGCCGGCCCGTTATGTAGAAGCCACTGCTGCCTTTCGCTGCCTGTCGGCGCGAACGCGTTATCACGGGATTTATAAGGTTCCCGATTATAGTTTTAGAGAACACCGTGGTTATCATCTGGAGAAGTAGATATACTATTTATTTTTCATAAAATAATTCTAAATAGAAACATATAAAATTATATCTGATTTAACGTGGCTTGTTCTGAGAAGTACGATCTTGTGGATGTATAGAAATTGTGATGAAAAAATAATATTAATAATGTTTAAAAGATTATTAATGTATTAAATCGTGCTGTGCGTTGTTTTGTCGCAAGATTAATTTCTAACAGGTCCGCTTGATTTCTATAAGGAACAATTGGAGCAGAAAATGGATAAAGCGGCTTACGAAAGAAATTGAGATTAATTATGTAGTGAAATCGCGTTGATCGAAACGATATTATTCATAGCAAACACTGCGCGTGCAAAATAGCGAAGGTGATAGTCGCTCTCTTTTTTTTTCCTTATTTCGGCGCGATTACGACGGAATCTGACATGCTGGAGGTACCAGGACTCGAACGATCCTGTTCGACCAGAAAGCGCAACACAATTATGGGTCGATGGCCGTATTATTCATGTCGTGTCTCACCACCGCGGACCTGTAGTTAACTTATCTCATCTACATAACCGCGTTCCCACTGCGCCTTCATTCTCGAGAATTCGAGCTAACCGAAAAATACATCTCTCCGCGGTTGTCAGTCCTCCTGTGAATGCAAATGCATTTGGAAATGAAAAGTTCCGAGTTGGAACGAGTATCGGCACATATAATTATCGAAAATAAATCGCGGTTAAATCAAATTCATTGCGAATAATTATGTGAAGAAAAGGATTGTATTATTCAATTTGTCGATTTATGTAGACTATATTGGTTTATATCTATAGACAAGCATTCCATAATTTTGTGAAAATAATATCTCTATTATGATTGTATATGAGAATTCTGGATGTGTATGTGAGAATCTAAAAGATCGACCAACTTCTTATTAGCTTATGAAAGAAACGAATCGTCGCTTGTTAAAACAACTCACTGGTACACATTACGATGTTGGTTAAGTGACTTGATCTCGTCGTCGTTGACTGGTTCTTCACGGAAATCGCATCAGTATGCAATGTCGACGCCAAATTTGTGTATCATGGCGCAGGTGTATCATGCATTATTGGCAATTCGAGAACCACTTTAAGATCACATTTCTTCCTCCTTAATTAGATCGCGAATTTAACTTATCTCAGGATCGGAAATAGAGATAAGAAATATTTAAATCACTGAATTTTGAAAAGCTTGTCAAAAGAGACAAAATTGTTTCAACAGTAAGATCATTTTTCTGAAAAATTGATTAAAGAATCCGTAGGTAAAAGAAAGTTTCAATATAGGGGTCCATATGTCGCTTGCGTAACCTCGCAGTCGGATCGTGGGCTCGCAACGTCGAGATAAATTCGACTCGCTCGAATCATATCGCTATGCGATATCGCGTCAAGCCATAAATGCCTGGTGGATGAAAAACCGATGGCGCCAGGCGGCCGTTGCAGGTTATACAACCATTTGCGTGCGTGCCGTGTGTCGCAATGCGTGTGGAAACTTTTACACGGTGCGCAGCGGAGCTCCTTGATTATGTATCGCCTGCGGTGCGTTATTACACGCTCTCGGTTCTGCATAAAAGCGCGCGATTGCGCGCGTAACTGCGCCTTTAAGTATGCGTTTGCGTAAATAGCCGGAAAACAGGAAAGGGAAATCGCGATAAAACTAACCGTAATCAGTGTAATCATTTTCTCGATTTCTTTTTTTATAATCTATTAAACATTTCCCGTTTGGGATCGCGAACTAAACTCGCATTGAAGAATCGGCTCCATAAATATAAAATATGTCGTCTACCTTTTAACGCTTCTTAATTTAAAACAAATATGTTTAGGATATTATGAAAAACGATTATAAATAATATCACAAGAGCTATCATTTGTCTCTCAATTTTTTTGTAATATTATGGCTATGTTTTATCTGAACAGAGTCATCAGAAAAAAATTATGCAAAAGAGGATCTTTCTGCTATGCAAGATAGCATTTATAAGATAAAGTTAAGCCGGTACGGTAAGACGAGGAGCGCTTCTCGCCCCCGAGGCAAAGTGCGATGCATTGCCATAACTGTGTATTCACCAAGTGCTCGCAAGAAAGTACAATTATATCACTTACGTTAAGCCACTGTGAGCATCATTTTGTTGCTTCCCGTGAAAATTTACGAGTGACGCTTCACCGAGATGCGTGCATTAGTCATTCTAAGAATTTTTAGCCTTGCTTGGAATATTAGAGAAAATTTGACTCTACTTTTTTTCTTTGTTATGTTTTCCTTGTCATTACATTATATATTATATATTTGAGCTTTTAAACTAGATCAAACTCTTCCAGCGTGTTTATTGCTGCGTTTCGCTTATCTTATAGATCTAGATCACAATATCACGACGCTATCGCCGGCGATTTGATTCGTAATAAAATGATCCCACGGTAAAAATGAAACCTCTGATTAAAGGCTCGCGTACCGACAATTAATCCAATCCGTTTCGCCGATGCTAAACAGAGGTGAACGTTAATTGGCGGGAGATATCTAGTACCGGCGGCCGCGCATATCTCGTAAACACTTCTTGCGAGGATGAAATCCGCATCGCGCATAAACCGCGTATCGACTCGAGATCCCGTCCCCGCTGATGCCAAGTCAGTCGTAATGCCGACGATTGTCAGCGCGTAATGTTGGCAATTAGGCAAGGCGGAGGTAGATACCGTCGAAAAAGTGCGCTAACACGACCGTTTGCTAATTACCAACTGGTCTTTATCCCCCGGGGGCTTCTCTTCGAACCGACAGCGGCTTCCGGCGAAGTGCAATAATTGCGATTGCCGGGGATTCCTGCGCCGTGTTTCCCAGTTTATTTTCAGACGTTTAACGTTGGAAATTAGATAGTCGGCATATTGACATACACAGTTGATACTTCTATCTATTAAGCTCGGTCTGTATTTAATGTCAGAAAATGCAGCCTTGGTCGATGATGGAGTGTGCTGTCGAATGTTATACGTAATTTATACGTAATTCGTCCAAGGAATGCTCATTTCAAATAATTAGAAAAAAATTTTTCATCAATTTCTTTTAATAGGTTTTTCTAAATCACGTATATTGATTGTTGATATTGAAAAACTGCTAGATTTTGTTGTCCCGGGTATGGATGATGGTAATTGGTAAAAGCGATAAGAGAGCGTCTTCGGCAAATGTCATTATTGCCGTCGTCGCGTGGCGTGCAGCCAGTCGGCATGGGGAGTCGTTAGTTGTCGGCGCGATGCGTCAGTTCCTAAGAGTGAATTGCGCGAAACGGCTTCGGGGATTAGTCTATTTCGATATTGGACAGCTCGTTACTTCTCCATTGCCTCGCACCGGCTCACAATTAGCGTCGCGGATGCGCTTTAGCTCTAAGCGCCGCGCTGCCGCTACTGCTGCTGCCGCTGCCGCGGGAAAATATCCGGCGATACGACCAGCCGGCTAATTAATTACCGGCTTATCTTTATCCCGCAGGCTTGTCGTTCGCCTGGCTTCTACCACCTACTCAAATGAAGTACAATGACGCGGCCGCCTCTGGGAGACAACCGCAGTAACCACACGATTGATACGAACTTCTCAGAAGCCAAATTAATCGACTTTTTTTAAATTTTTTAAATTTTTAAATTTTTTTAATTTTAATATGCCGCAGCACTAATTCATGTATAATTTCATTTTTTATATTATATTTCATAAAATTGATCAAGTGTGGCTTTTGAAATATTCTCATATATTAATGAAATAATTGTTTTTTTAACTAACTTTCGAAATACTTCTGTTATTTATGTTTTCCGCGATTTATTAATCACAATTTCTTTTTAAAATCTACATTATTTCGATCTCATTATCTCTTTTCAGTTTTATAGTGTGTTAGCTTCTTGATTTTATAGAATCGTCAATTATTTATTTATGATAAGACACCAATCTTCTTTATAATTCCTATAAAATTTTAAAGATAAGAATATAAGATATATTCACGTTTTCGAAATTAAGTTGATATTTTATTAAGTAATTGCAAAAATATTTTATTGGTAAATCCAATTATTTTATATGCTGCTTTATTTTATATCCAAGTTTATATCGTTGCGTATCAGAAGATTGTTAATACATAAACAAAAGATCAAATAACTGAAAAGAGTGAATGTTTTTTACTAGTATCCGCTTTACTAGTATTTTAAATGATAACGGAATATATAATATCGCAAAAATATTCGCAGGTTATCCAAATGACTGAGGCAATTAAAAGTGGGCTTGTTACGTTCCTATAAAGTCTGCGAAGATCCCATGTTGCTCAAAGGGTTAATAAAGTCCTCACCGGATTCCGTAACGACTTAATCGCTGATCTACAGGAAAATTCCGCGTAACGTGGTGCGATATAGCAGGCGATAAAACGGACGATCATGTAAAAAGAAAGAAGCTCGTCGCGCGGGGTAACCCGACGCCCTGGTATTTCTTGATACGACGAAAGAGTCGTCAACGAGCAGCGGAGCCAGCTGAGAATCACTCTTAAAAACTCCCATCGACAATTACGACGCTCTTATCGCGCGCGATCGGTCCGCATTCCGCAGGTCGGTTCGGCGACGTTGTAATCGCGGTAGATAAACATGAAATTCGACCGAACGCGATCGTTTGGCAATTATCAAACATTCCTCCGTTCCAGAATTTTAAGTTTGATTCACACCGAAGGATAAGAGCCATCTCCCATTAACGATCTCTCATTTTCTTTCTAAGAAAAAAGAATGCTTACTGCCAGTACATTAGATAATTAGATATATAATTAGCCACACAAGTATATTTTTAGAGCGTACAGATTTTAAAGCATCATAAAAAAATGTATTTTATATGTATACAGTCATTCTTTATAAAAGCTTTCAAATCTGCATGCTTGAAAAATATATTTCCACAATTATAAAATCATTGAAAAGAATATGATAAGGCTTTAAAAACAAACAGATACGGAGTTTTCTTCGCTAATTCAAGTCTATATCACTGAATTCCACGAGGCGGATCCGTGATAATCTCGAACGGTGGATGCGTTGCGATAGGCTGGATGGTAATGCGGCAATGGCCTCTATGTAAATGAGAAGTTGCAATTAACCGAGGTGACGGGCGAGAGGAAGTTGCTGGGGAGAGGGCTGCTCTTGCTCGAAGAATGTTTCCCGTCAAGCAGTGAAGACTGCTCTGGATTTTTCGACCCTACGTTGAAGCGCGTAGTTAATGTGCTTCAAGGCTTACACGGTGGCGTTTCATTTACACATTAGTGCCATTCCGCTCCACGTTGCTGCAACTGTTTGCGGTAAGAAACGTGCGGCACGAGCGAGAAAAAGGTGCGACAAACATGGACTTTCTGAATTAGTTAAAAAGTATCAAGTAAACTCCGGCGGAATTAACATATGCAAATAAATATACATATTCTATGTTTCGTCGGTAGAGCGAGTTACTGCGTGGAAATAAAGTGCGCTAACAAGAAACAGCTTTTCGAAGTACAAAGAAGCTTGAGGAGGTTTTATAAGACATAAATAGTTGACATAATATATCGAGATGATACTGCCGCGTTAACCATGATAAATTATTAGATAACGCACTTAAAATCCCATTGTCCATGGTAAATTTCTCCCCTCGTGGGTTACATAGAGTTATTTGGAAATTTTCGCATTACTTCGCTGTCCTTGTATGCAATTCCAATCTTCCGGAGCGCGCAGAGATCTCACCTCGTGGACAAGGATTTACGTGGTCCGCCGTGTAAATCCGAATGTAAACGACACTGTTCTCACGCGTGTACGTACCCGCGTGCGCACGGCCGAGTTACATGGACGAGAATGCGCGGACGGTCGCATGTAATTAAGATCTGACTTGTCAGAGACCCGCGGCTCTTTCTTGCCCGTCCATCCACGCATGGGCACGCAACTACTCGCCGTTCTTTCACGTTCCACGCGTGCCTCTTCCGACTACGTCCGCGCTCTTTAACCGCCATTACGTCGTACGACGTTGCTTAATCACTTCGAGACATGGGCGTCGCGAGAGGGATGTAAACCGCCGTGTTCGGACCCTCTGAAACTTCAAGAATGCTTGTACGAGCATTCTTGAAGTTTCCTTGAATGTGTAACTTGAACTTTTCTTCTTTTCAAGAATTTAATTTTTTAATGTAATTTATACAACTTTCTAAATGATCAATGCAAATTAATGTGCAACATGACTCAGTTTCTTGTAAACTTGATCAACTGGTTTTTCATTACATTATCAATGCAAAGCGCCAGTTGCTTTGATTCTTAATTAACGGTCGACAATAGACAAATTCTAAAACAAGAGAAAAATTAGATTTGTTAATATTTTTATAATGTTTGTGCATGAGATAATCTACATATCAAAGAAAACATGCGATTCATATTCTTCTCCGTTAAGGCATAAAAGCCAGTCCAGAACATTTTTATCGTGCTAATGGTCACTGAAGGAGAAAGACCATTTGCTGAATCGTCTATTTAGGAAATTACGTCATAATGTATAATGCTGTATAACTTTGTAATTCAGGCGCATCTTTCTTTCCTTTTATCGGTCGTTCTTAATGAATACGAGCTGCTGTCTCCTCGTTTCGCAACGCAGATTGCCCCGCGTCAAGTCGTGTCGCGTCATTGCATGTTGTCTCGCTTGCGATGTGGACAAACGCGGCCTGACGTCGTGCAGGACATTTACGGAGTCCTTATCTCTCTCGTTGAAGTCGTTACAAATTCGGATAAATGACACGATGACACGAGCATGTCATTTATCTGATGCAGTATTTTCAACTTTGTAAATTGGCTCGTCATTTCAATCTCAGAATTGATAATCTCGATGAAATAAACATGCTTATGTTATTTTATTATTTATTTATATTATCACATCTTTGATCACATTATTCATGTAATGATACATTTTTTTATTTCGAAAATATATCCGATATTATTTCGAATATATATTCAAAAATATATGTGTCATGTTTCGAAAAACTTTCCAAATGAGGTTTTTACATAAATATTCAGATCATCGAATTATAGCAGTATAATATGGTGGTAACTAAATCGTCTAATCCCTGAATCATATTCAAAGATTATATTCATCGTACTAACGAGATGAGTCGCAGATTCTGACGCTAAATCTGAATAAACTTTGAATAAACGGCTTGGTTGAATCTGAATTTCTCCTTCAATGCTAATCAAATCTCCATTAGATGTCATAATTACTGGCTCTATATGAGCTTGCTTTCATCTTTAATACGCGGGTACACGTGTATCCTGTCATCTGCAATCAGGCATTGATTTCGTTTGAACCTTCCGCGGGTGTACCTCCCACCACGTCGGTTTATCTACCATACGTCGACGACTACCGCGATTCGCTTAACGCCGTGCTCCCTGACTTCCATTTGTATCAAGATCTGTTGCAGATACCGAACGCGCGGGTTACACGCGAGTTACATACCCGCTTTGCCACGAGCCATTCCGATCGGCCCACGAGAGCGACGTATCCGGAATTCCAACGAGTTCTCCGTACCGTCCGTACCTAATCGCTTGAACATGCGCTATAAGCGGTTCTGGTGAACGGCGAACGACGCGTATACAGTTCTCTTCTGTTCCGTATTGGGAACGTATTTAACCCAGTTCAGTACACGATGGTACAGCATGAACGATCTCGTTACCGCCAAAAACTGTTTTATAACTCACGTTTTATATATTGTGGACATTATAATGTCCATTATACTTCACGCAAAGCGTGTCGGCGCTGCTAACCGACGATAATAACTGACGGCAGGCGTTTCGTGGAACAAGATTAAATTTTTTTCTACGAAACGGAATTAATGAGACTTCTGCTGCGGGAAAGGAATCTGGGAGGGCCCTATTTCTACTGTCTAGAACTTGAAGTAGACTATCATTTCGTGACCGAGTGCTTGTTTACTCAGTTACTCGAGAGGCGCGTCCGCGTGGTTAAACACTCGAGCGATGGCCGGACATTAATGCAGGCTGTATCGCCAGATGTCCGAGAAGCGACACGACGCGCCGTGTCCGTTCGACGCCTCGCGATGCTCACGCGCTCGTCGCGCTCATCGCGATGTCGGGACAGAGTGGAATTCCACTTCCATAAATTTCTTCTTGCGTACACGCCACGTGGCCACTTCTCGCGAACAATATTCACCACGGTCGACGATCATCTTTAGTCCCGAGGTCGGCTTGAATTGATGGTTCATCGTGACCCCAAGCACCAAATGCAATTGATGTCTCAATGACAAGAGCTAACGATGGTATACGCTTTAAAGCATTAGTCGTAGTCGATACGCCTATTAGCGTCGCGAATGCTCAGTCGAATGAGAGATCCACGGCTGAAGAAAGCGCGAAGATTTGCTTTTCGTTATACCACGTTGATTCAATTTGCCAGTAAACATCACTTCACCATTTGTTGGATTCATATTAACCCTTTTGTTATCGAGGCATTCGATTCTGATATGCACACCAATTTATCACTATTACGGCAAAGGAGCTTATTTGGTGTATATATCAAAATGAAATATAATCGGTGCTGTTAAAATATCTGCCAGCGTAATCTCTCGCGCATGTAATCACGCGTAACACGGCAGGCACGGTAGCTTCGCATAAGCACCGAGACGGCTGGAGATTATTTAGAATGATAACTATGATTCGTATAATTGAATAAGGCACGTCGCAATTATCGCGCGGCGGGATTAGGCGAAGGACTTGGCGTTTTCAATCTTCAACCTGCGACAGTGACTTCGCAACTTACGGCTTCCCGATCGCGCCGCCGCCGCTCGAGGAGCTCTCTCGCTACGAGCGGGATTCACGGTGGCTCGGAGTCGAGAGTTTGAGAGCAAAAGAAACTTTAAGATCGACAATAAGAAGAAGAAAGAGAGCGAAACGCGTCGGAGTATGCTTCAACCGGTCACATCCATTCCTCAGGCTCGCTCATTCCGGTGACCACTACGTTCGACGATTACACATTCGCGAATGCTGTGATTTTAATTACAACTACCTTTGCATGTTTTTCTTATAATATCCGTACTATTTTTCTTCTGTAGCTTGCAGCGTCTGCTACAAGTTAGAAATCTTATTTTTATTCATCTATCATGTAAGATTGATAATTATATCCTTATTGTTACAAATCAGAGGCGATAGATTCGCCATTGTGGTTATAATTATAATTATTCAGCCGTAATTCCGGCAGAATTGAAACTGATTTTATCAGATAAATGAAAATTGAATTCTACGTATTTTACGTTAATTACAAGACAAAGATATACTTTATCCATACGGAAAACAAAAGAAGCTCAAAACTATGCAGGGGATAGTGGGAAAAACACAACATCGTCACGCACGATCAATGAAACTGGTTTCCACACGCGTATCATAAAAATACAGCCGGGGTGCAGACGCGGGCCATTGCATTGGTTGTGACTAATGGCGGTCCGCGGGTCACTTTCATCCTTTTACGGCGAAAAGTCAGAGTAAAAAATCATGTATCCCGACGGGGATTAAAATCCTTACGTGCCCTAATAGCCCTTAATTGAAAGGCCACACCGACGACGAGCGAGGACGATTTTTACCCTCGACATCTTTATGCGGCGTAACGTAACACGGGAACTCGTGCGAAATCGTGTCCTGTTCACCGTGGTTGTTCGCCGTGGTACGTATAAAATTAGGAGTCGAAAGGGAAGGAAAAAGAGAAACGCGATCGCATTATTACACATAATGACCCGTCGTAATAGCCACGATTAAAGCCCTTTTGGGCGTGCCGAGGAATGCACGGCTAATCCGATATGCACTTGTCGTCTTCGGCAACTTCATCTCTTAATCGTTCACCCTGACGCTAGTCTGCCAAACGACATTAACTATGTTGCTGTGGCAGCCTGGATGACGGCCAAGTGTAGTAGGAAGTACATTCGAAACCGTTATGAAAGTAAACCGCGTTCGGTCAGCCTCTTGAATGCGTCTTGAATGTCAAAATAATATCAGCTTAAAAATAAAAGAGTAATTAAAATTGATTTAGGATTTCAATTTTTGCCAATTGTTGGAAAAATTATTTTTTCTATGTAGGAATTATCTTTTGTAATTATGTACAATTTTTTATAATTGTATCGACAACATAACTGCGTTTCATACAATTTTCGTGTTATTTTAAACGAATCGTCCAGCGGAAGGTTGAGTGCTTTCTAGCATTGCGGTTGAAAGTACCGTAGATGTTTGAGGATTTGAAGCATTAACGCCTAAAGCCGAAAACCTTGTCAGGTTTCTGCCGACAATCTCATCCGCATGCGACGGCGGAGATGATATTGTGAAACAAAACATTGAAACAAGACAGCACTTGCCGGAAATAAGTTTATGAGAAAGGTGAGAGAAATCGAAGGAACAAGAGAACGGTTGAGATTTCATCTAAATGACCATAATATCGGCTTTCAACGAAAGTTTCTGTATAATGACCGACGGACATGAAATCCAACTATTTGTTAACAGTCTCCAGTCAGTGACGGATTTCTACATGTCTTTTTAATAGACAAGATTCTTTAATAAACAATTAATTTTTAATTAGTTATCAAGCATATTTATTCTTTCTTTATAACGTACAAGCATATCTTTGCCTTTTTCGTGCTTCGTTTCTAGATCATTCATGTAATTAATTATAACTTATTTAATTCTATTTATTAATTCTTTTGTCGTGCAATTTAAAAACATGAGTAATATGTACATAAATAATTTTTACCAGTTATTTTGTCCATTAAATAATACTAGTCGTCATCTTAATATATTAAAAAATTTTCAAATTTTTTCCTCACTTTGAAATTAATTAATATAAATCAGTGAATTATTTTACTTAAAATTATTCTCATTGAATGTTGCTCACAAAGTGGTATCGAACTCTGCTCTGAAACTTAATCCGCCATTGTGTATTTTCAACATCTTCATTAAGTTTGAATCCCAAAAACGGTCGGTCGCACATGTGCCAGGTTGACTCACAGCCACGCGTAATGCCATGTCTCGCCTACCTTCGAAAGTGCCTCTCAATAATCTCGAGAGGTTGGCGCAAAGTGGCCTACGCTCTCGCGGAGGCGCCATATGATTTTTCAGATTGCATTAGCGGTCGATAGGTCCAATCGCGCATTAAGTGCGTGGAATTTAAGAGAGCTTGTGACGATAAAAGCGGTCCTTTTTTTTTAATCGCGCACCGCGACGTCGAGATTTCGCCGATTGATTCTTTACGATCTGTGTTAATCGTCGAAACGTTTCAAGCCATCTTTGGCACTTCTCCTGCGAATGTCCCAGAAGCAGCGTGCTTTCAATAACGATTAAAAGGATGACGGCTAAAAGGTGATCTACACGCTGGCATTTTAAAGCCCCCAGGAATAGAAAGTGAAAGTGAAAGTCTTGGTAAAAAGGGATGGAAAAAGATTATGAAATCTTGTTCCCCGGTTAATTTAAAAGAACCAATCCTTATTCAGATAACATTTACCTTAAAACTCCTAAATGTTAAAAATAATTTCTATATAAAAAAAGTAAAAATAATGAAAGAAGTAGATCTAATTCTAAATTTAGAATTAATGTTTGAAATTTTTAAGAATACAGAATACAGAATAACCTTTTCCCTTGAATATTCACATGGACTACGTGTGTTTGAAATGCCGTTCAGTTCCGTTTATAACTCTCGTCTTGCCCCCGTATGTTTAAAAAGTCGCATAACTTTGCTGCAACTGATATTACCTCGCAGTTTGCGCGAACGTATCCCGTCACGCTTGTCAGGTACGCTAAAGGATCGCTTCCTGGATCTCCTTAGATATCCCTCGCCTATGAAATTCGCAGGCTGGCATTTGCGCAGGTGCGTCGCTTTGTCGGCGACGAACGACGAGACGCGTTTTCCCCGATAATATTATTCCGCCGACAAAAGCGAGAATATTGCGCCGCTGATACGCTATTATTGCCTCCATTAGTCGTTAATGTATGCAAAATATCCTTATTATGATCGGCAGGGCTTGGTATGCACAAATGAGTCGTAATAAAACGTTAAGCATTATACACGCTCGTGATTCTAAGTCTGATTCTATCTGCTAACCAACTGTCATCTACTTGTCAGTTGTCAATTAATATTTCTATTCTGAATTTTCTGGACTGTACAAAAATAGGAAACAAAGCGAGACGAATGTTTAATTAGAAAATACTAGTTTTCAAGCTTATTTTATTTTTAAACGTTTACATTGATATTACGTTGACATATAATTCTTATTTCATTTTTTGACAACAGGGATTGTTTATATGAGATTCATAGGTGATTTAAAACGATAAAAATAGAAAATAGAAAAATGATTGTCACGCGACCTCGAAATTAACATGAGATACATACAAAGTGAGAGGCGTTCAAGGATGGGCTTCTGTCGTGCCTTTAGATTAGAGACCACGATGTGAAAGGCATGCCAATTTGGTGGTTGAGCCGGATCGTGAACACAACGATCGTATACGGGCTCGCGTTAGCGATACGAATCGGCAGCCGAAGCGCCCGCGCCGTGGCGTTGGTATCGCCGAGCGCGTCAGCCCCGATCGAGTTAAGGCTCGTCTCCCCTTAATTATTTCGTGCTGGTCGCTTATCTCGTCGCGGGGGCAATTTAACGGGTTCCGCGCTCGTATTATCCGTATCTCTTGCATGCTTTTCGAGTGTGCCGCCGCCGCCGCCGCCGCCGTCGCCGTTGCTGCCGCCGATTTAAATCCCTTTCGACGACTCGATCGCGCGCGAGCACGAACGGGCCCGTAATCTGCGGATATATTTCACGAGCGGCGTGTACGCGAGCGGGTTGCTCAAGCGGGATTATCCCCTTTCATGGCTCGACGAGACGAGATTTTAATTAAGCTGTGACACTTGGCGTTAACGCGCCGTCGTAATAATTTGTTCTTATCCGCGCGTTGCGGGTGGTGCCTTCGCGAGAATCGATAATTCGTTCTCGCAAAACGATCTTTCAAGAAAGGTCCATATTTTGCTGATTAGGCGGATTTCGACGGCCATCTGGTTACTAATCGGATTGTTCTCCTGCAAACCGGGTGAAATATCGTTAACCGTAAAAGTGTTCGAGTCGAAAATCATTTTCTTCTCGTACGGTTGAAATATTTGTGGTTACGTCGATATCCTCCCACGTGGCTCTGTAGAAACAAACGTCTTCCTTCCTCCGTTCGCGCCATTAGTGGCACATTGTCACGACGCCGCATAATGCAGCCGCATCCTTTCGTAATCGAATCCCATCACTTTAACATCCTCGCTACTCTTGCGTAGATGGTGAATCACGAATCATGATGAGTGTACTAATGTATGTGCGAGGAATAAAACCGCTCGTTTATAAGCAACCAGCTTAGTAAAACACGCAGCATGCAATATTATTTAAAATTAACAATTTATTATTAAAGAATTGAAATTAATATACATAATGATAGAATATTCTCTTTTTACAAAATCAAATTTAACAAATAGTTTCTCAAATTTCAAATCAATTTATTGTCATGTGAAAAATTTTCGTTAATTTCGTTTAATGCAATATGCATGTATAATATATGTAAAATGGAATTTTATATGTTTACTTTAATAAATTACGATTTTTTTAATTAAAAATGAGTTAACATATACTCTGGGAAAAATAAGACAATGAGTAATCCAATTTGCGGCCCACGATTAGTAATCGAATTATTTGGATTAAAGATTTTTAAGTTACATTAATCAAGTTTCTCAATTAGCTCCGTCGCCAATTCAGTTACGCAAAGTCAATTTTCATACTGAAAAAAATGTTGTTATATTATTAATGAATTATCAATGAATGATATTCATTGACTTGAAATTTATTAATACAATAAACTTTTAATTAATATTATGAATATTTAAATGAATTATGAATATTACATTG
>VBVR01000992.1:0-36545 GCA_011638315.1 Tetramorium parvispinum | reverse complement strand
CCATCCCACCCGCCCTTTTCGAGCTTCAATGAGGATCTAGGATAGGATAGGCTTGCATCCTCGAATTATCGGTAAGTCGCCGCTCAACATCCGCTCAATATCGTCTTCAATCAGCGCGTTTACCCGCGGTGCCCGCGTAAGTGTGAATTCCGACTTTGGACCGCTCCTCCGGGGGCCGGCGGCGCGGGCGGATAGAAAATATCGTAATCCGAAGAACCATTAATCACGAAGCGAGTATGACGCCCGCGAACTTCACGAGATCCCGCGCGTCGGCGTAACGCGAGACGAGATGACGACTCGCAAGAAAGGGAACGTCCCTGAAATGCGATGACAAAATATCACGTCAGCGTGGTGAAATAAAAAATATAAATACGCTTTGGACAGGATATATTTCACGCTTATGCGTAGGCACTTACTCGGGAATTAGGGCGAGCTTAGCGCCGCGAATCGCTGAATGCGATTTTCAGAGCGTGACATTTTCAATAGGAGCGATTTTCTACTTGAACGCGCATACACGCGGCCGGAACTGTCGTCGCCGCCGCTAACGTAAATTTTATCCTAAATACAGGGAAAATGACTGTGCGTGATTCATTGTGCGCCAGTGTGGACTAGAACTAAATTTCGCTACAGGAAATCGATATTGTATTATTGATCGCGTTTTTTCCACCGCCCCCCTCCATCCCGGCTAATGCAGGCAGATATAATAGACTATATATAGATTGTACATAGATTTACATAATGAAGGGTGACATTCTATTTTTTTTTTTCTCTTTCGCTCATCCTCTTTGTCTCTTCGTTTAAACATTCATAGCGAATTGGATCTGTTTTGACGGATTTGTTTGACCGAGTCAATTAATTTCCACAAGGAGCGTCTTCTAAATGAGAACCAAACTTGTTAGTTTTATGGCAGCGATATTTTTTCCGTCCAACGTTTGATCTTAGCGTGTGTTTGTATGGAGATAGACATCTGTTTCACTTTGTGGCTAGTTTCTCATTACGTGCTTTATGTGTTATGTGAGTAAGCATAAGAGAAAGATTCCGATCTAGCTTTATTTTCCTTTAACGGCCTAGACTAGACAGCTTTGATAGCGTCTTGCCGTAAAAGTAGCTCTAAGGCTTGATTAACCCAGACTGTATGACTTTATAACTGGAAACCACAGGCATAGGCAACTCCCACTCTGCTGCAGGCACCACCAATTTCAGGCATCTCCGAACACAATAGTCTTTAATGAAGGAGAGAATGTCCCGTAGAACTAAGGGCTAATATACCGTTATAGATGTTTGTTGCAAATTCTTTAGATTCTACCCTCTCTAATCTCTAGAGAATAATCGCGAATTATGGATAATTACATTCATCATATAAATAATGAACCAAGCCAGTAAAGTTAATATCTATTTTCGTCTCTACTGAATATATATGTCATCCTGTAGAAATGATTTTTAAACGATTGTCTTCTGAATTAAAAACATTTTTTCCGATATGTTTGACACAGTTTTACACGCGCTTATTATTTTTATTTCACGGTACAATGGTCAAACATGCGTGTTAATAACAGTCGAGATGTACGAGAAATCGTCTGAATATTTCTGAAATATTCAGTTGTGCGTGTATGCTCGCGATATTATATTACGCGCATATGCATAAAGCCACCTATTTTCACAGTTGATTTCGCCCTGTTTCTCTTTCTCTCTCTCTGCTGCGGATCGCGTTCGCACGATCAGTTCTGAATTCAGGAGAACGTTCGCGCACGTCGTTAAGAGCACGGCACGGGGATCGCATATGCGCGAAAGTCTGAGCCGTAACTTTCAACAGCGGTGAAATATCTCTTGGCGGTATCTGCCGTGCATTCGTCGGCTCGCGTCGAGATCGAATCGCCGCATCCTCCGCTGCATCCCGTCGCAATTTGATCGCGCACGGCTGAGCCCGACTTTAGCACCCCCTCCGGCAGTACCGGGAGGGAGGGGGAGGGAGATCTCAGCTGAAAAATCGCCCTGATATTTTTATATCGGGAAACCGCGCTGATTTTACGGCTGCTCTACAAATTATCCGAGCAAGGAGATACATATATCGGCAAAAGCGATTTGTCCGTCGCGTAATTCGAAATCGATTTCAACGGAGCTCTGAAGCTTGCTGAGCTTTTGTACCGGCAGAAGTCATTCTACTAATGGAATATTTAATAAACGAGATAGAACGTTAACTGTAGCAAATTTTCTTTCAGCTCCGTATTTATTATTTAATTCCTCCGCCACGCCATTTTAGATACTTCGCCTTGTTGCATCGAGCCATTAAATTTACACGAGAAACATATGATCTATGCTGCTATTTTGAATTACACTGCCATTACTCTTCCAAATTGCAATTCAATGTTCATTTTTGTAGATCGTGGGAAGAATGGAAATTTCTCACATTGGATTTTTCTCGTAAAATCTAAAATCTCTAATGCATTCTTCTCAATTTCACGCTCCTAGTGTCTCACTTAAATGGTCCTCCATAAAGTTTTCGGGAAAGAAGTTTAGGAGAATAAATTGGATATCACCTGCTTTAGTTTAATAGTTTTCACAATTTCGCGCTCAATTACCTCGGGTCATTGTACGTAGACGACAGATCGAGCCAACTGCTCTTTTACCGGCCTTCTAATCCCAACGACAGCGAGCGGGAGTTATCCGAGTTATAAGACACTGAATGGGAATCGATAGCCTCTCTCTCTCTCTCTCTCTCTCTCTCTCTATCTCGGTCGGTCGCGGCTGATAGAAATACGCAAATACCGGAATGCATCGCATGCCAAGATTCGAAGCAAATTCCCTTGCTCGGGACACGACACGCGCTAAGTTTATTTGCCTCGTTGAATTATTTATCACGCTCCCGTGTCCTGACGACACGTTAATGCCACCCCCCCTCGTTCCCGCGCCCTCGGACTTTATAATTTATCGCGGACGGCCGCGATAACGAGGCGTCGATAAGAGAAGCCTTTAATACAGCGCCTGGATACACGCGCGCTTGTTCGATTTCGCAGAGAATCCTCGCGCTCCGTCGTGTTGTTACATGAACTAGATATTCTAGGCATTAACGCGATTCATCACCCGCTGCGAGAAGTAACGTCCCGTCCCGAGGCTGCCTTTCAATAAGCGACGAGGGAGATTGAAATTACCCCTGTGGGGTAACGCAATTTCTCAGCTCTCTTCACTCCGGGGTTCGTATTCGAATTAATGAGTTTTGACGGAAGTCCTTCCGGCCCCTGTTCCGACCCGTGTACACGTCCGCGCTATCGCGGCCCGGTAATTTGTTTGTTCCATTTGCGTCTCCATCGGCGGCATGTGCGAAGTCACGTCGACGCCGACGCCGGCGAGGCGTGTATTTCGCATCGCCGTAATTTACAAACGGCCGATTGGATCGGAAGATAGCTGTCAAATTCTGCGTCGAACTCCAACTGACACCGTCGATCTCGCGCGTGCACACACACACACACACACACACACGCACGCGCGTCGCGATACTGTATTTCTGTATTTTCTACATTTCTACAGAGAAGAGAAAATGAATTTTTATCTTCTCGTTATGCAATTATTCCACGTTGCACATCGCGATTAAAACGCATGACCTGTTACATATTCGCCCAACACGATGTTATTACCAATATTACTTCGCCGCCGATGCGGTTCAACTAATTTCCATAAATACATACGAAAGGGCAGCTTAATTAGATAGAACTGGTTTTATGTCAAAGCACGCGCGCGTATGTATGTGTATTATGTCCGACCGTTATACAGAGAGTAATATCAGCCAGCTAGTTGGCTGGCTGGAACAATGTATATGAACGGCTATAAATGTTGTAATCGACGTGGGGTATAACGAGGGACCTTGTGCCTCGGGGAAAGTAGGTGATATAAGTGTCCGTACTTACGGGTCTAAGTCGCTAAGACGGATGTGGGCCGTGTTCGAGCACGGTCGCCATCGAGTAGGGCAGGCCGACGAGTCGTTACCCCATTGTTATCCCGTTTTCGTTAAACGCGAAGACGGAAAAAAAACCCTCCGATACAAATGAGTCTCTTAACAATTATAGCGCTAATTTTAATTGGCCATAAAACTACTGGAATTTCTGTGTCGTGACCCTAGCGAGCTCAACCCCTCGTGGAGCGTTATTGTCGGGGCGCACAAGTAAAAATAGATAAACGGGATATCCGTTTCCAAGGGTGAGTGCAAGTGTTTGTGTGTAATATAGAGCGAAATATATATAGCAAGTGGTAATTATATTTATCGGTAACCTACGGAAATTAAATTCTGCGACACGTATGGATCCTATTTTTATATGATAGAATAAAAAAAAAACGGTAATTTTTTAAAACCTCTCCTCTATATTTTAAGATTAGAATTACATGTCCATCTGCGTACGGTGGAGAAAGGAATAAATAATTTCCCGCCTCCGAGACTGCCGGGTCGTGAGGGATTCGCGAGTCGTGACGTGTAGGAGGAGATGGACATTATTCACAACATGACCGCGCTGCTCCGATGACTATATTATTGAACAATTTTTTTTATCGGAGCAGGCGAGAGTTTGCGAAAGGGCTGATCAATATGCTACGAAACGCAAGCATACATCTTGGGGAGTCCAGGGTGGAGATACCGTTCTACGAACCTGATAAATCGATATGGCTTTTGTTTATCTTAATGATTGTACACGTCGCCTCGTCGGCGGGAACCCTTCATTAGGGAGAAAGATTCGTTCGCGCGCGACGGAGATCTCTGATTGCGTGGATCCATCAATCAGGCGCAAATGATACGTTATATTAGGGGAAACGGTCAAGGTTACGACTCGATATTGGCGATTCCCAGCGAGTAGAGAACGGGTCACCTATGAATAAACGCTCGAATTTTGGCCCCAACGCGTTTTATTTCCGTCGGCGCTTCCACCCCCTACAGCTTCAACTCGCGGTGTTAGATGTATTATGCAGGGGCTCCGAGTTAATTTGGTATTACCGCTGTTGCGATGGCGCTTCTTCAAGTAATCTGGCTAAAATATTCAGCGACGAACGGAGATGCCGATTCGTCTCTCTGGTCGGGTGGTGACCGTCTGTCTCTCTCTCTCTCTCTCTCTCTCTCTCTCTCTCGTGGAGCGTAAACGTGGATAAAATTAAACGGTTCTTTTACTCGCGCGGCATTAATTACGCCATTTCATCTTCTGTGATCACCTTAAAGACTTAATTTGAAGAGTGTTCGCGCTATTTCAGCGCGCACAACAGTCCGCACATATTAAAAAAGCAACATTTTTCATTTTCTCACACATCGCACGTTTTTTATATATGATTTTTAAAATAAATAAATGACATATATACGTATACATATATTATGCATGTACATATATTTTACGTGCATTGTGGAGGGCAATCTCTAAAAAAAAAAAATCTCGTTTGGGGTATTTTTGACTGGACGCGATGCTTCTCTGATGCTGCAGCGAAATATACGTGGACACTGTATATATTTGCATTCACACAAATGTGCACTGAGATGAAAAGTTATGCAACGGAGATTTGAAACATCTTGATAAAATTTACAAAAGCGACAAATTTGTATGTGCAAACATATACATTTATGGATTTCATCGATCGATATCTCACTGCGGTTAGCCAAAATCTCCACATAGCAAATGTTAAAATACGTAATTGTTTAAAGAGAGGGTGATTTTGATTGATTAAGCTTAAAAATAAATGTCTAAAATACACGGTGTAATATCACTGTCCGATCAATATTAGCTCGTTCTACTTGTTGACGCGAGAAACTCGACATAAGAATGTTTGAAATAATAACGACTCGTACATAACACAATATGCAATGTACGAGTAAATTACTTAACGTAATACATTTTTGTCTTGTAATCACTTCGTAATTGAGCAATCGTTGGCGAAATTTTCCGTGAAATAATTCCGCCGCACAAAGGGCAAAGTAAGAATTTTTCCATACGAGGAAACGCAGTCGCTGCGCGGAAAATATAGTTCCATTACTTCTACATCTTTTGACAATTGTGCACGTAATGTAACGGTTGTAATGTACGCTCATGCATTTTTCGTACAGAGTACAAGTCGCGTGAAATGAGCGTTCTCGCGACGACTTTAGCTGAAATCTAGTTATAAAACGCAGATCGTCACGATGCGTTTCGCTCAGTTACGCCGTAAAATGTGCTCTCCTCTGGGAAATAAAAGGGCATTTTAAGAATCGATTTCTACATCCGCGTGACCGACATATCGCGTCGCCGCGCCGTTGAAGGGGCATGATCTCTCGTTTGTGTTATTGCGCGCGGGAAATTCATCGTGCGCGTGCACATAATGCGTCCAAATGGGAATGGCTTCGCTGCGTAATTATAAATAACATTACCGTTATTTGTATTACAAATACAGAGGACGATGCGTCTCTTTTATGTCATCGCTGTGCGTCGCCGTGATATATTATCGAAGATAAATTCTGCGGAATATAGCTCACGGCCACGCCGCATAAATTTCTGGCAAATCCGGTGGCGGTTCTGCATCAAGTGTATACCATTGTTGAAATATTTTTTGCGTGACCCTTTCGCATCGACTGCGGCGACCGCCACGGGCAACGTTATTTCCTTTAAACGAAATATTATCTTTATTCAACCAAAATATATTAGCAATAATTTTATGCTCGTTACAAATTGAGCTTAAAATGCCGTGTCTCGAAGAACGTCACGATACATATCGTAGGATTATTTTTACTCTGAAAAACAAGAGATGCATTATCTCAGATGATGTAAAACTGTACCTCCTTACATTACTGTTTCGATTTACGGCAAAATAGCATTACGGAATAATAATAAGTTGCGATATGTTAGAGAATTGTTCGTAGCGATATAAATCTTCGAACTAAAGTGGAACGGGCGAAACGCTACTTTGAAGTTAGATGAGATTGTGGAAGTATGAAACGCGGTATTAGGTTACTACTGATTGTCGAAAATAATGAGACGCTGTTGATAATGAATGTCGCTTCGAAACTTCGCCGGAAAGTGATTTCGGTCGGCGAGTTTGCGTTGCCTCAATTTGTTAAGTGCTTTTTCAGTATAATCGATTTTCAGGGGTCAGGCCATGTATCTCGCTCGGAGACAACTGAGATAATTCAACGCGCCTCCAAAATTTTATATTCCGCCGGGCACAGGTCGTGCCTGTATTTTCATTTTCTCGGGCTTTCGGTTTGTATCCGTCTGTCGCTCGGATAAGACCTCGGCGTCGGCTTTGGCTGCACTCACTGACATTTCCATTCGGTGTTTATCGCACCGTCTTTTCCCACAAAAATCCCTCTATATTTATTTTACATTGGTCGCTTGGTTGTCAGAGCCCTACTGTGAGGTTTTACTGCTGATATATTGATAATAGGATTTAATACATAAACGAAACTGGAGCTGCTGGCACATCGGCTGTATTGACGCGTCCCTTTACATATCTTTTTACATAACAAAAATTTGCGCAATGCTTTACTTTACTACGCAGAATGTAGCGTAAAATGTGAGACTTAATATTATGATCATGCTCCAAAAGTTTCAAGTCGACTTTTCATTAATGAAGGCTGTTAGTTGTTGCAGTTTTCAAAAGTTTAAAGTCAGACATCTCGGCAATTAAGACTCGTGCGTCTTCAAGTTTCTTTAAACTAAAAAAAGCGAAAAAATTAACTTCAAATGAACTGACAAATAAGGTTATTTTATTTAGTTAATTAAATAAGAATTGCATTTATTTTCACATAATTAAATTAAAATTTTTCATTTAGTTTTTTATTCGAAAAATATTTACAAGAAAAATATTAATTGTAAAATGTACATATTTTTTATTTTTACATATATATTTTTTATGACATTTTAAAGATAAAAGCAAAAAAGTAAAAAAAATCAATTGGATGCAGGAAATGTATTATTCTAGGAGATTAAAATCGATTTTTTGAAATACAAATGTACATCGTTCTTTCCATAAGCATCTTTACAATACTAAAAGTACATAAAAGAACTTGTACATTTGAAAATTAAAAAGCTTCAGCAAATTAAATTTTAAGATTGAAATTAAATAGAAACTCAGACTTTCATTAATTTTAAGCTGTATTTTAACTAGCAGCGTAAAACGGAATAGTTATTGAAATATTTAGCAAAAGTTAAAAATTTACGATTTATCTGGCGTTTTTGTGAGAAAAAAATTCGCTAATAAAAACATAACGATTTGAATGATAAACGAAATTGTAATTTAAAATCGACCGGTTGAATTTTGATTGTGGATAGATGTGGGCACAAATCAACGATTATATAATATTACAATATTCATGAGAATATTCACGAGGACGAGAAAATATTTCTCGTTCCATATACCGATGCTGGAGAGTTGACCTGGAGACGTAGTTTCATAGAACAGTAACAGCCATCCCATTTCGTAATTTAAACGAGAAACTATGTAACTTGACATAGGATATATTTCGTTGCATGTCCGCCAAATAACTGCAAATTTCTATTTTCTCTATTTTATTTAATCGCTGTATATGTATTTCACACAATGATTATTACATAGCATAATTATATCCATCATTATTATGTATGTATATTATTGAGTCATTACATATAATTGCATTAATATTATATAATAATTAATAATTGATTGTTACAAAATTTTGCTGTCTCTGGTATTATGTTATTATTTCATATGCTTTTATTTTCAAAAATATCAACCCAAACTATAATAGATTCGTATATCTGAAGTAAGAAGGAAGAAAGTGGATATTATACTTATTTGAAATCTTTTCCTCTATTTGTTCGAATCTTCACGACGAATACAAAATCTCAAATATTTTCAAACTCGAGCTTTTCCCTCTATCTCGTATCTCTTCTTTTTATTGTTATGATGAAGGTATTGCAACGCCGTTATCGCAATCGGATTGTCTTGATTACAGCGTCTCGAGTGTCGCGCTTTTAATTGTCGGGGGTGAGTTGAGCTGCGACCGTCGCAATTGCTGCAATTGCGGCGAGGATCGAACGAGACGTGGCCTGTTCGAAAACGTGTGGACGGCATTCGACTGTCCGAGGTCGATAAATTAGAAAGGAGATCGGCCGGGGAATTGTCGTCGATTAGAAAACAAAATTTCTATCGAAGACATTTGCAGTCCTCGTGTTTTTAATGCGCGATCTTGACGAAGCTTTCACGATTGTCAGCGCCATTTTGTTTTGCGGTTTAGTTGCATGTATGTTACAATTATACGTATTTTTATGAGATTAATAGGTTCATGTTCTTCGGAAAATAAAAGAAGACGTATTAATCCAATTAAGTATAAGTCATAACTGGATAAATTTTCATGAAAATGACAGAACAGTTTCTTTTTTAATTTAGGAATTGATAAAAATGTTTATTTCAAAAGACCTTTTTAAATTTTAAATTACATTATTTTGATTAAAAACAAATTTACGAGGTTGTGAATCGAAAATTATGAATACTCGAGAGTGAAAGAGCGTAAAATCGAAATGGCGAAGTTATTGCGGATGAGTACCATAACACGAGTTTGTGGTGTAATAAAAATATCATAATTCCCCTTTCTCTCTCCGAGCAATGGCAGTTTGCCTGCCTTTGCCAACAGTCCATTGTATCCTAATCGGCCAGTAGCGTGTATAACATTGCAATCGATGAAGCTAATAAGAGCGTGCTGACCGAATAATTCACAATTCCAACAGAAACTCAATGAGAAGTATGTATCATGCTATGTTGCTTTAATTCTTCAAATACGACTTATTAGAGCCGTTCTTTCTGATATTACTCCGCAATAGAAAAGAGGAAGAAATTATGAGAGCTAAAACGTTTGCGTGAAAATTATTAAATTACACACTATGAAATTAATATTGAGGCTAAAATACTACTTACTGCTCTTTCAGAGACAAAGACTCGGATGTGCCAGTGATTGTGAAACGTTTCTTATTGGGTTACTTTTATTAGCCACTGCATTAAAGCTTTAGCAACTTTAACAATTTTATTTTAGTACATACTTCGTCTTCGTGAAAAACAAAATAAACATCTCTCGAGAATTAACTCTTTTTGGCTTTTATGTAGCAACTTTTATATTGTACTATACCGAACAGATCGATAAAAAGTCGGAGGGCGAGGCTGTTATCAAATTCATAAGGTGATAGCAGAAACGACGCTGCGGAAATGAGTTTCCATAAAATCCAGCAGTGAAAATAGCCCGGAAGGGGAAGAGAACAGGAGGGCAAGAAGGATAAAGTCTAATTAAATCGTTAAAGACCGGGATTTGTATTTTGAGCCTAATTGTCGGTACTCTTGAGAGGCATTCTTGCTTTTATTGTCAGGTCGGTTCGGGTGAATGGCAGCAATGCCGTATGATATGTCATACGGTGGGCTCTAATGGATTAATTACACGCAAACCGTGCTCGTCAGTTGTTTGAACTTTCAGGCTGTGCGTGACATCAAAGTCCGCAACGCTCGGTCGTGTGCTCTCGATCTATTTGCCGGCGATCCTGACCTCGTTGTACATGTGTGTTGCCGCCGCTGCACTGAGAATTGCCAATGGGCGTACACGCCACGTCCAATGTTCTGCGGCAATAAACAAAATCGAATGGACACGGCTCGTTAATTACCGCGCGTCTCTCCGCGCGATAATCGAGGCGAGCGTTATTCATCCGCGAATCAATCTGGATCCTTTTCAGGCTGGCCGAAAGTAACGACCATTTCAAGCACGCGTTTCTGTCGACGCACGCTCTGGAACCGTGTATTCGATTAATCAGGCAAAAGGACTGTGTAATGGAGTCTAATCGGAAGTTTGATCGATCTCTGTCCATTTATGCCCATCTCGACAATGGAAACCAGGCGCGAGTCCGCCCTGTACTACGGCGAAGTTTTCTTTTTGTCGCGAATTGTTACGAACTCTCGTTTGTAACTTTTATCGCGGTAAAAAGTGTGTAAGAGAGGGCTATGTACAGTTCAGAGCTATAGCCTGATTATTTCTGTTGTCAGCGGATTGATTAAACCTCTTTTTATTTAATGTAGCGTGGACTTATCATGTCACGTCACCTTTCTTTTTCAAATGGTATCCAGTATTAATAATTAGCTCAATCTAATTACACACTTTGTTCAGTACCATTAAAGAGAATTACGGCCTTAGAAGCTTGGTTAATTGACCACAACTCTGCGGCGTTCAATAATTACGAATATATTGATCAGCACTTATTGATCAAACTTACTTCTTTCTTCCTCAAAAGGCATTGCCGATCGGAAAATGATAATCTTACCAAAAGGACAGATGATGAGACTTATCCATAAAGTATCGGCTTCGAGCGATCAGCATGAATTTCACAGAAGGAAAGGAATTAACGATGCTATCGCGTTTACGTCATATGATAAAAATAATATAATCTGTGAGAGCATCTTGTTGCGCATTTACTATCAAGTTTATTCCAAAGATAGAGAAAAGTGCTCTCTAAATAATTTAGACCAGTTTGTGTCAGTCACTTTTACGCTCAATTGCGCCCATCTAAATTCATCGGACCGAAATGATATCGCATTGACGTTTTGACACACTCCGGATCTGTTCCATCCACTTTTCTCGCGGCTCGCATTCTTCCTCCTGGCTTCATCTTTCAAGGTTCAATCGATCGCGGCGGGACAACACGAAACACGTACCTTCCTGCTGCTTTAGAAATCTTCGACCGCGGCGGGATGAAGTCCGCCGAGTCGTCGTCGAGTACGGCACGTTGAATACTTGATGGTGACCGAGTCAAACCGTACCGAAGTATCCCACCGGCTATCGGTCCCGGTCGCCGATACGTGTTGACGAAAATGAAAAAAGTTCCCGCGAACGCGGTCTACCGCTCACGGAATTCCCATGCTAAAAATTTATTCGACGGACGTGCGCTATCGATTTTTCGTCTCCCGTTTACGTTGGACGTTTTTACAGATGCTTTTTCCTTCCCCTCTCCCCCCTCGCCATCGCCGCGGCCTTAGCGATAAAAAATGCGGCTATGTAAATGAGAAAACGCGGACGCGGTGTGCGATTCGTTTCTGGGACGTGTCCCTTATGGACGGACGGTGGCCAAGCGGCGCTCGGAACTCGATATACCGCTCGGAAGACGAGTTGTTGAAAAAATGTATATTTAAGGAAGACGAGTTATGAAAAAATGAATAAAGAATTCTCGTGAAAGTCTCCTTTCGTACTTTCGAAAGAAAAATATAGTTGCTTTTGGCCTTAACCATAATTGTATAATATTTCTAACAAAAAATATGATAAACTTAACTATATGCATTATTACGTTAACCATAATTAGCATTAGAAATATTATAAAATTATGGTTGAGGCCAAAAGTAATTATATTTCTCTCTCAGTGTGATTTCGATAATTGCCTGGCGGCGTGCAACCATTTGGAACTGGCGGGCTTACCTAGCTATTGTCTATAAGTAAACTACCGGTCGCGAATTGTGGATTAATTAAAGAGCGATATAAGAAAAGTTACCGCTGAATGGAACTCGCCTTCCTACTTCTTCCGCTCAAGTTCGTCAAGTGTGTGTGTATGTGTGTGTGTGTGTGTGTGTGTAGGGGAAAGATACAGTACCATACGCAAGGCACGGTCTACCGAAACTTGAAATTAGAGAGAGAGAGAGAGAGGTCATTATCCGCCATATACTATCCGCTGGATTTATGGGCACGCTGTAAATAAGTTACAGAAGTTAATTCGGAGTGAGTTAAGTTAGAATGAGTTATGAAAGTCGTGGAAGTCGTGGAAATCGTGGCGCGATAGAGAGAGAAAGATATGGAAAAAACATATTCTGCACTTTGATTTATCTTCGTATGCGGAATTTTTCTCTCCTCGTGCCGCGATCTTCGCCGCGGCGCCGCTCGCGGAAAAATATCTCCACATAATAAAAGGCAAAACTGTTAATTGCAAAATTTTTGTTCCCTACGCGGACGTTAATATTACATTTAATGCTACATTCTCATATTTCTGGTTTTTTTAGATTGCATTCCGGTCGCGAAATTCATAGCGAGAAGCGCAATGCGAGCAGTCGAGCGGTCTAAAGGCCCTTTGAAGAGCTTGAAAGGCCAATTTCGGACGCACACGACGCGTTTCTACGTTGACGTAATTAAGAATAATTATGCAGCTCGGCCCTCCGCGAAAAAGGGCGCTTTGTGTCACCGCGAGATAATAACGCCGTCGCGTGGCACGTTTCTTCCTCTCCCGGATTTTCTGTACTTAAAGTTCGCGCTCGCGTTTTTTCGTGATTCGCCTGTCGTGACGGTAATCTAATAGCGTAATAATTAAACGGACAGGTAGAATGCGGCAAGATTGTATCGCGAAGTTAAAAAGTATCGATCCCGCCGCGCCGAACGATGGATACGCGCGCGTTCGTGGCCCGAGAGCCCCGAGAAAGGAGTTAACTGACCGAAAACGGTTCTTTCAACCCTCGTGCTCCTTTCTTTTTTTTTTGCGCCGAATAAGGGCGAACTTGGGATGCGTCGATCCGTTCAATTCGTCCCTTCACACATCTCCAGTATGCCGTTCTCGTCATATTTTCATTTCTGTCGCTTAAATTCCTTCGTATTTGTGTATATCTTAAAATATCGACCAGCCTTACTCTATTTACGTTCAAGAGGAATGTCCCGGAAAGTTTTGATGCCTTTTCTTCGTATCTCTTGGACGATTTCTTCTCTTTGTAACTCCACTTGTTCCCCGCGAGGAACAAGAAATCTCACTTGTATTACGCTGTAGACGGTCTTTCTTAAAATGCGACGTTTCTGTGACGCGCACTGCCGGCCAAAAGTGTAAAATCACACTTGAGAAACTCGGAAAACACGGAAATGAGAAAGCAGATGCTACTTTCTGCCTTTTTGTCACATATCATAATTTTATTACACGAATATTACTAGAATAATTTCGTCTCCCTATATAATTTTGAAACTTCACACTCATAAAATGCGTTAAAAATAATTCCCTCGATGACGAGTGAGAGTTGCTTCGCGCTCGGAAAGAAATTACGTCTGGAAATAAGTCTGCACTGCTCCCAGCGTGGTTGTTACTACTTTAAGGTATACGAAATTCCTTGTCTGGGATGCTTGCTAATTCCTAGTAACTTTCCCGTGATAATTAACGCGATTATTTATGGGTAAATAGGCGTCCCATGTGACGAGCTTCTACGACGCAACACAGAGAGAAGGTATACATAAGCGTTTTATGAAACTTCGTTACAACCCACCCTTTTGTTACAACACACCCCTGGGCAGTCTACGTCGTACCCGTTAAATTCCTTAGAGTACTTGCCGCGTTGGCGAGCAAGGTATTCGCCTACGTATGCCGCGTATGTGTGGGCACGGTGTTTCATGCACAGGCGGAAGGGCCTTCGGGGATTGCGAGACTTATTTTCCTGTTGCCGGCGCCGTCATGACGAGAAAGCGTGTCGCGGTGAAATTTTTATTTTCTCCGTACGAGTGACTTCGCATCGCGCGCATCTAAGAATTCGAGCAAGAAAAAGGGAGAAGAACGTCCTCATCTCGTGGCGATTTTCTTCCTAACACAACTTTAATCGTTTTTTTTTTTAAACGCATATCGCAGTGTATATTTAAGATCGCTTCTTTATATATTTATGTGTATTTTATCTCTGCTCTTTTCGATGACATTTAAAATATGTTTTTTTACTGTGTGGACGGATACGAAGACAGTTTAATTTAGCACAAGTGTGCTATTTAACATCGCTTTTGTGCAGCGTTCATCTGTTAATGTCGCTATTTATTATAAAGTCCGAAGTAAGCTTATTCAATAGAAACATGTCTCATGGAACTTGTATTTACTAATGTCCTTTTGTCATGAATAGTTGGGGAACAGTATTAAGGGTAGTACTATTATATTCTCTCTATGGGCGAAGGAGATTCTCTCTCTCTCTCTCTCTCTCTCTCTCTCGTTCGTGCCTGTTCGTAGAATATATTAAATTAGTTTATGAATATGTACATATATGCAATAGAAAGATAATTGATGTTCATTTATTGCAAATTGTTTCAAAATTTTCCCTACGAAATATGTATAATAATTGAATCGATCACTTTTATTACGGTAATTATACGTATATTTTCTAAATGTTTGACATCAGTAAAAATGTATATTAAACTTGACATTTTTTTGTTCTCTAAAACTTCACAATCAAGTTAAGAAACAAATAATTATTACTTCCGTTATGCTATGTTTTTTTTGTGTTCAATTTCCTGTTCAAATATACATATGTAAATGTATGTAAAATAAAAATGTATTTGTTTGGGAGATTGTGGATACGGAATTCAGTTGGCACTTTGAAAATTGTTGCCTCACGCCCGCGTACGCTATTGTATTGATTTTGACTTCTGTGCAACATATGTCTCTTTCAAGAACATAGATTGCGCGAGATGTATTATTTTAAAATTTGTGCTCTTTCTTCCTTTCTATATGGATTGCAAATTATATTTCTAAAAGTACAGTGATCGTATTTTCTACACCTGCCAGATTCATTCGAAGATTGAGATCGGAGAATTGGTATCGCGGCTGAAAGGTTTATGGAGCAACTCCATATAGCAAATAAAGTTTATTTTGAATACATCGCATCTAATCTTACTTCGAACCCTTTTTATTCGGTGCCAAGAAAGTCTGATCTGTTGCTGCTGCGTACAAGGAGCGTAAAGTATGCCAGAGAAGCTTTCAAATTCTTTCTTTTTTCAGTAAATCGCGATACGCGCGCGAGTGCTTCACAAAAGCACTACGGAAACTGCTTTCGTGCTGTACAAAATGGCAAAGTGTAAAGTTTTTTTTACTTTTAATCGAAATAGAAATAGATCCGGGTTTAGTTCTTACTTAGCTCTGGTTAATGTATCTTAGTAATTGATAGCTTAGTAATTGATTTAGCTTCATTAATTTAAATTTTTACACGGTGCAGATGTTTTGTAAATTACGTAAATTATAAATTAGCACTACACTTGGAAAATGAATTTAGATCTTGTTATATGACAAATTGAACATTTTTGCAGATTTGATCAATGCTTAGGATTAACGACGTTTTAAATATATAAATATTTAAAATATTTTAAATATAAAAATAATTTAAAAAATGGTGTATTAATAGAAAATTGAAAAAAGCTTAAAAAATAATTTAAAATTTAGTTATTTAAATACTAAAGAGAAAAATAAATAATGATAGTAAACGCTATTTATAGCGTCGATGTATCTAATGACTTGGTAATGATCAAATTAAAGAAAATTTATTTTCTAGATTATAGAAATGTAATTGTGGAATCTCGCTGGAAGAAGTTTAGACCGATAATTATGCGATGCTTACTCGCGATTGTTTCATTATTCGCCTACTGAATAGTAAGGAATTGTACTTATGAAGTACCGAGATGTAATTTCCATGAAAATTTATTGGCAAACTTCGAGCTGTGCAAGCGGTTACCGCTGTTAATTACATAGAACCGAACTTCAGTCCTTTCTACAAAATACATTTAGCATCGAACATTGAAAGAGAGGCGGAGCAGCCAGAGAATTTGCGCCAATGAGAATATCTCACATTGATATCTCTTTTTTGATAATTAATTACTCACGGCACAGTAAAACACGGTGCGAATATGATTCCTCTACGTCATGTCGCGTTTACATCCTTGTCGTGTCTATAAACGAATCTGAGGAGAGTAGTCTTTCAACGGTAAGACGCTTAAAGGCATCCATTAAGAGCCGGTTAGTCGAGACTGATAGGTATATAAACATAAATGTATTTACGTAAGATTATTATTCAGAAGACGAAGGGACGACAGTGAATTAGGTTCGTAATTGGTTAAGGTCGTTAATAAATCCTCTGAAGGCGCCTGTAATCCAAAATGAGACGAAACGGACAAGAACCACCGTGTACATAACAAGATAGATCTAAATTTGTAATAAGACCGCGACGATCGTTTAGTTCTGTTTGCGGAGGGCATTTGTTCTCTCGTCGGATCTCCCTCATTGAGATATTTTAAATAGATTTGAAGTAGCTGTGAGAGAAACATATTTTTTAGCGAAAAAAAAGCACGTCATCTCGTCGCCTCACTTAAAGTGCGCTCTGCTTTAAACTACAAATCGTCTTTATTATTATTATAGCGGTAGATAAGCATACAATACCGCTCTTAATGCGCGGTGAAACGGCAGGCAATTATAGTAGTTCTGAATAGGGAAATGGTTAATACGGTCTGCTGTGACCATGATACCGACATGGTCTCGTTGATACGCATATAATGGAGAACACGGCCGCGTTTCGGGATCCGCATGAATGGCTTGTGTGTGGCAAGCAATAATTACACAATAAACTCGTCACCGGCCATGATCACCCATCCATATAATGATCCGGCAATGATCATTAGGATGAATATGTACTCGCAGAAAATTAATAAGTCCGTTTATCCTAAGCCAACTTACGTTTCTCACATTTAATCTTGAGGTTCTCGCTTCACTGTTAAACTCGTAGTGTCAAATTATACTCAATATGAGTCATTTTTAACTATTCCATAAGTCGCCACGGCTTCGATTCAATATTTAATTAATTTTGACTAAAAGGAAGGTAAAATTTTGACTAACATAGAAGTTAAATCAGACAAATTAACAACATATTGAGTAAGGCTTACTCAATATGTCGCTAATTTTATCTCATTGTTTTAGTCAAATTAACCGAATATTGAGTAGGAGCAGTGGAAACCCATAGGAATTTACAATGTAGATTCATCGAACCGCATGTGTTAGATCGGCACGTGTTAACCTTGCAAGTTTCAAAATACACGTTAGTCAATTAATATAAATCAATCGCGATATGATTAAGGACTAAAGGTCAATATATCATGGCTTGTTTTTGACCTAAAACCATATCGCGCGTCAATCGTTCGTTCCTTTGTCAGCTTATCGGTTTCTAATTAAAGACAACGAGAAGCTAGCATATTGTTTAAAAATGGATGCAACTCGCAACGGATGCTCGCTAATTAATTAAGTAGCGAGCCGGCTATTATCCGCAGCTTCCAGTGATTATTCCTAATTAAACCTTTATTCCACTATGCCCCTTCAATCCGGTACTTGTTTTCGCGCGCAACAAAAAGCGCGAGATAATTTTTATCTGTTTCATCCCTCGAACTGACTGAACTATTCGATAATTACTGTTCGGTAAATTAAGCGCGATGCAACACAATCGGATTATATTCAAAATCTACTAAGAGCGGTGAGTGTAAACGATTATTGTTACTATTATTATTATTATAATTATTGCGCCGCAATATATTGTTATTATCACCACAATTCATTGATTATTGCAATTCGCTATTAGACCATTATTAGATTTTGAGAATTATGTTCCGTAATTGTTGCGCCACTTTTTTCAAAACACTTCGTATCGTGACGTAGTCGATCGTTTTTTGAACTAGGACGCTTGCCAAGCCAGCGATGGAGGCTACAGGATTATAATAATTGCCCCATTATTCATTCTATATTGCATACGCGGCTGTAACGTGCGATCTATTTTTATTCCGTTCCTGTCCTATATGCGTGCGTAACTTCCCTCGTTAAAAAAAATGCTGGTGTTACGCGTTTCCTCGAGGCGAACGCGAAATTTCAGGTCCCCCTCTATAACGACGTAAAGTTGATGCTGGAAAAAACGCCGAACGCAATCAGGCTCCCCCTTTTCGTCTATTATATTCTCTCGCTTTTCCGAACAGACGTTTCGTAGTATAACGCAGGGAGTTCGGGGAGCTCTTTGCTCTAAAGCAAAGAGATCTCGCTCGATGTCATCGCGGTCAAGTGGGTAATCGGTTCCGCTTGGCTTCAAATCCTTCGTTGGAGAAATTGAGATTCTCGAAGAGGGAGTATGCCGCGGAAGGTCGGAGGGCTGTGGAGCGAGATTTTTGCAGAGAACACTTTCCTCGTGTTCCCGTGCACGTCGAGAAAACACGGTTTCTACATTATATCAATTGCGGAACAGCGTGATATGTCATGTCGAAAATATTGTCACTAACGCGTCGTGTCGTATTACGTGAAATATTGAATCGATATTGCCTATGAATAAACACGTATGCATGAAATTTGTTAGCACACCAATAATGCCGCGTACGGAGCTCGTTATTTTAACAACAATAGCTGGATCGATAGCGAAACGACTCATATTGGAATTAATTGTAATGAATATTTAATATTAAATCAACTCATTTAAAATCTTCCGTTCTCGCTCGTGGATTAGAAGCTATATAAACGGCATAAACGAGCCGGAAAGGCCGGTTGAGACAGTGATGGAAATAATAAATAAAACCGGCCAACATTTTCGCTCTTTTGTGTACAATTATTTCACGTAGGCAAACAGATTCTATACGTGGTTATCCCTTTTTACGACGTAACCGTTTAGTTTTTTAACAAAATTAAGCTCTTAATCAAATTAAACGCGAGATAAAACTGTCAGGAATGGTCTTCTTCATTATCTTTTAATGAAACATGGCAGAATTGTGTGAAGTAGCATGTGAAATTACAATTCGTACGAAAAAAAAAAGACGAAGGGTGCTCGCTCTTTATTGCGCTTCGCTTATCTGCGTTTAAGAACATCGTTTTCAAAGTTATCGCTCGACTCACTTTTATATCTGTATCGCTTACGGTGTATGTACTTATCATTTGCGTTTCAATATTTGAGAAACTCCATCTTTTTCGTGCAAAATTCCCATTAGCCTGCTGGCTAGATTGAAACAGGGCAAATTGGAGGGACGAGAGTGGCGAGGGAGAGGAAAAGGATTAGACAGAACGGTGGAACAAGAGAAGGTAAAGACATAAATATCCCCGTGACCCATTCCTCGTGATCGATTGCTCGTAAGGGAGCGAGCGGGGATAAAGGGATGTGTTTCGCGCGCGGCTTTCCTTCCTCTTCCCGTTCAGAATGTCGTTATCAGCGGGGCAAGTATAATTAATTCGAAAACTCTGCTTTTCGCCGCTGCGGTCGATGGCGATCGATGCCATATCGGGAGAATCGTGGCTTCGCTACCTTATAATGGTGTCTATGTGTCTATGTGTCATAAAGGAATGCGCGCGGCGAGATGGATTCGCTGCCTTTGTGCCACATTACCTCACAAAGCGCTATTTTCCACACGAAGTTCATGATCACGTGAACGTGGAATGATCAACGTACACGAGGCCGTTGATTGAACTTTCTTTTTATCTCTCTCTTTTTCCCTCGTTCTCTCTCTCTGGTATTTTCTTCTTTTTCGCGTGTGGGAGACTATCGCTCGAAGACAAATTCACCAGGGAAAAGTAAAGCGGCGAGGTAACGAAATTATCTGCTCAGCTTATTTGATGTAGGTATCTATTAGCTGTACCTATATTTGTTATTTTTTTTTTATTATTGTTGATGGATGCAACGGCGTGCAATTCTTCTTAAAGATCTTTTGAGATTTTCTCATGTTCGAAAGATACGATTTAAATGTTTTCTGTGTCGTTCTGTCGGCGAAACTTCTTGTGCGAATGGAAATTTCTCGCACTAAGAGCGTTATCGTCTCGCAAGTCACGAAATATCTTCTTTCGAGGTTTTACGTATTTCCGCAAGTTCGATCACATTTCTCCATGAATAGATCCGAGGTTTTTACAATATTTCGTCGAATATTATAAACTCTAAAATTCAATTACAACAGCTGACTTTATCAAACTCTTTTAGAGGATATTAAATTACATTTTTTTCACTGTTCGAGATGAGTATATCCATTACTTGTATTACTTTCGATGCCTGGATATGACAACGGGAGAGACGCGCGTTTCTCAGATATTGTCTTCATATAAAGTTTATCTTTTCCTTTTTGAACGTGCGCTGAACTTTTTCTTTTGGAATATCTTCTAAGAGGATAAGGAAACGCCCTTCTCCTTCTTTCATATGCATTATCTCGCAGTACTTTACATAACTGAAAGATGCATTTCTGGCATTCTTTCGTATCATTTTATTTCCATTTCACGTGATCCAAAGTTTTCGCTATGAATGACTATTCATTCTGTATCTTTCGGAGCAAGTCTGGCATTTTTGCGGCAGTGAGTAATCCTCGTGGATATGCATTCCGTTCGTACGCTGACCACGGAAGAAGGTAGGAAAAGTTTCCCCCATTTTCCATCCCATCGTGTTGTTTTGATACCGAATGATGTAAGAGGCATTACATATTTATACGATGACATTTTTAGCTCGGGGCTCTCGCGGATAAAAGTTTGAAGTCTAAACGCTATTATGAAACAGATTGCATCGTTATTATACACCACAATTGCACCATTAGTCAAGCGTAAAGGCGTCTTTTGATAGTTTGGAAGTTTTAGACAGCTGCAAAGGAAAAATGTTTTCTTATCTCCTCTCCCCTCCGGAAGAGTGTATTATCTGCTTCACAAGAGCCACATAACTCGCATAATTGCGAGAAACTCTAAACTGCATGCATCAACAAATCAGAATAATGTAGAATATAATGTAGAAAGCTAACTGGAATACAACTTTCGTAAGAAACGAAACATGTCATATATCTTATCTTATATGTATTACAGAAAATACATATAACGAGCGGATATGTGAACGAAAGCACGATTTTGAACGTGGTGAAAATGAAAAGTCTTAAGCCGCAGTGCGTCAGTGAACCGAGTGGAACAAGCTTAAGGCTCAATAAATCACTATCCTTTTTTGGATTATAATTACGGTGTCTACATTTCTCTTTGAGAAAAATAAAGGACACCGCCACCTACTCTTCTTCCACAAACAAGTGCAACGTAATTTTATTATTATCATTAATATTTTTTCCCTGAATGTATATGTTTATAAAAATAAGTAAACTTTTGTAAACTAAAGCAATTATATATAAAAAAGAAACCTCTTTATTTAAACATTACACAAAATACACAAAGGTGAAAAAGACTGGAAACATAGGATAATTTATAGGACTTTTTAGAACTAAAGGACAAAAGTGAGTTTTCAAGAAAAAATAAATCTAAAGGACACAGACCTAAAATAAAGAACTGTCCTCTGTAATATAGGATGGATGGTCACCATAATTCTATGGTTATAATTCCATGACAAGAGAATTCAATCTTAAGATAATTCCAAGCGATGTTTTATCATTGTCAGTACCATTTTATCATTGCCGAGATGTTGTTATCATTATTACATAAATGGGTGTCTATAGAAATATATATATATATATAAAATGTATTATAGATTTATGTATTATATAGTAAAGTCTCTGTAACGACATTATTCTGATGATACAAAATAATAAAGGTAATTTCCGTTTGTCTCTCCGTGACACGAGTTCGTTCAGCTACCTATCATCCTATTCTGTTTCATCATAGATCCAACTTCCCCGTATTGCATTATGCGCACTTATGTTGCAGGCGGGCAAACTTACTCCCATCCAATCTCCATCGCGTAAGTTTGGCCGCCGCTGCCGCCGCCGAGATTGTTCGTGAGTTTGTGAGCTGGTTCGTCGGGGAAAACCGCCCTTGAGTTATTCGCCGACCTTCGTCAGCGCGAGTAGGGTAGGCGGAGACGTCTCTGTCGGTGGCGTCGCGTCGCGTTGCGCCCCGTCCCGTCGCGTCATGTCGCCTTGCGTCGTCTCGGTCCGAAGGGAAATCCGTCAGCCAGTCGATCCGGATTCTAATGATTGATGCTGCGTTCCATTGGGAAGCGTCAGGCACAAGCCAGAGTGAAGGTTTACCTTGGTCGACGAAGAAAGAGGGAGAAAAACAGAGAAAAAACGAGAGAGAAAGCGAGAGAGAGTCACATTTACGAAGGTATTTCCCGTTCAATTCTTGCAAATTGAAATTCATCGTTGATCGAAACGCCCGATTCGCGATCGACGACTCGTAAAGCGAGTCTCGTGCGTTCGCTCAGGGGAGTTTTCCTGTCGAGGAGCGCGTCGTAAATCATTTATCGCTCGCGGCGATACCACGGATGCGACTTAGGAAATTTTTATTCGCCTAAATCGAATATCCACCACGTACTCAGCGCTCCGGAAATTTATAGTTGCGAGTCCGCCACGTGCCGCGACGTGCCGCTTGACCCGATTTTCGCTGACAGGTAAGAGTAGAGTTTGTCTTTGCCTTCAGGATTACCCTGGTGATTCGCGCGAGAGCTCTAGATTTCCTCGCAGATATTAATTGAAAGCTTAACGGCGGATTAACTAATTGCGCGTCGATGCAAGGGTCGCTAGCAGTTCGTGATTGACAATACTCCGAGCCTGTCGTGGTGGTCGGGCTACAGAATACGGAACACGCGGAACTGATTCTACACGTAGAAAGCTTAGAACTGGATTTCCTCTCTGTTATCCATGGATCTCCCTTATCAACATTCGTGATTGAGTTCTCTTAATAAAAATAACGAAATTGATAGCCTTCGTGTAATAAGCGATTAAATATTAAGAAATTGTGAAAATTAAAAAAAAATGCTCTCTCACTATTTAACTATTTTAGGGTTATTGTTTGCTTATAACTTTATCATAAGTTTCACAATTATTTTTATTTGCGATTTTGTAAGCAAAAAGAGAAAAATTATCGAATTAAGATAATTTTTATAATGTATGACTATATGTATACTTAATTAAGGTTTTCTTGTAGTCTTTCGAAATCAAGATTTGTGGAATTTCCAACTTTTAACTTCGATTTTTACAACGCATTATTTTTCCCCCCGAGTTCTCTCCTGCGTCCGCAATTATCGATAACGGAAAAAAAACTTATGGTTATTTTATAGCAAAATCCTGGAGTAATCCGCTTTTAATTAACGCGCTGGGAATTCCACATAAATAGAGAATCAAGTGAGAATATTTGAATTCGAAGATCGATCGCTGGAGTCGAGGCCGAGTTGATACAACGACCGCTACGATAGTATTCAAAAAGAAGGGAAATTTCGCGCGCGCTTCATATTGAAGTAACTGAAATGTAAATCGTGTAGTGCACGTGTTCGATATCGGTGCTTCAAGTTAACGTTGATTTTGACTCGTCGGGAGAGTCAAATATCATCGATTGCTCTGTTGCGGTGGTCAGCGTCACGTCGTTGGTGCGAATGCTTGTGATTTTAACAAGCTCGCTAACGAACTTCGCGCATTAATTGCATGGAAGGCAGCATAAATACACTAGCGAACGGCGGATTGTCTCCCTTAAGCGAATTTTTCTTCAAGCTATAGGTTAAAAGACGCATTAAACAATTTATGCTACATCGGTATTTTACGTTGAAATAAAGTATATTTCTTTGACGTAAAACTGGCTATAATAGATTTCATGTGTGTAACGTAACGTGTTTCTGAAAAATCGTTTGCAAATTGGAATGAAATGAAAAATATTAAAATTTGATATGCATATACATGTACGGATTCAATATTTTTGAATCAAATAATTTTATCCGGATATCATTATTTCGTACGTCAGTTTGTTGGGTTTCTGGGAAAAAAAATCTATTTTCATACGTCATTTAAATATGTGTTAAATAAAAATATTATTTTATATTTACTTCATACTTCAATCAAGGTTTAAACTTTCAAGCGCATGGAATAAAATGAACTATGAAGGGAAAATGGCAAAGCTATTAAAATGACAGACGAATAACCATTGTTCTCGTGAAAGATTGCTTTAATTTTCGACGATATAATGATTATATGGAAATGAACACATAAATTGAAGAATATTTCTTAAAAAAAAAAAAAGAAATGAAATTATATTATTATATCATATCCGAATTAGTGTTACAATACACTAATTTAAAGAATAAAATAAAAATAATATGATACAATGAAATAAAAAAGGAGAATAAATCTTTGTGAAAAAATAAGTTATAATGGTGAAATGAAATTTTTAAAATTTAAAACTTCATTTTTGAGAAAAGTGACTTTGAAAATTAAAATGTTAAAAAAACAATGATATTATTCATCTTCCAGTGTTCGCAGACAATTTCTTTCGAAAATAAAGCTCGTACGACATTATATTGTATTCATTTTTTATTGAAATCGCTTACTTCCCGTCAACTTGTATCCGTCACTACGGAGGTTATATAGGAGCGTAACTATCATTATAGATTCAGTGATCAATTATTGGTTCAATTTACCCTGGCGAAAAGTATCGGAGTTTCCGCGTCATGCGCATAATGCTACCGTCATTCTTGGCGATTCACACTGACGATCGCGCATCGGTAGCGAGCGAACTAAACTGTAGTTAACGCTATTATCGCGCACAACGAGGGGAGCATCCTTCAAGCTCAAAAGCGCACAATAGCAATTGCAACGAGATCGGAGGGAACCTTGTAAGAGCAATCAAATTACTAGTTTCCAAAGTGCAAGAACGCCGGGCGACATCTGGCTCGAATGCCGCACCCGTTATGACCTCAGCCTTGGCCCTCCAGCTTCGTATTTTGATTCGGCGGTCGATGCTTTTCATTTGCTCGACGTCGAAATAAGCAATAGCATTCCTTCGAACGACAAAGTAATCTCTATCGGTTGCTTCGATATTCGCATCGATTTACTGTCTCGATACTCTGCTGCTCGTTAATCACTGACACTTGTGACTTCGTCAATTTAGTTAATGGATCGAAATTGTTGCTTGAAGAAGTCTTCAGAGAGAAAAAGGTTATACATGCATGTATAATTTGTATTTTTTATGACTATCGTAAAAGCAATTATACCTATTTCGAATAGCTTCTATTTTAGTTGTATAATTACCGGCATAAATTGTTTAATAATTTTTAATTAAGCTAAAATTGTAATTTAATTTTAATTTTCCTCGTCTGTTTGATTATGAACATTGAATTCTTCAAAGGGTGATTTAAAGAAATGTCAGAGTTTAAAACCTCCAATATCAGATTTCGTGAATTGTGGTTTAATTTCTTTCAAATATTGGATATTATTGTCAATTTTTCAATTAAAGGCGAAATTTTTTATATTTATCTGAAAACGCACAGTTTAAACGTTTTGACAGTTCTCAATTTTCACAGAAGCAAACACTATTGCTTCGCGTCTCAAGGAAGGCTTAACTTGCTGGGATTGCATTTTCCACTATGTGTAACGTGTTACACAGTGTAGTCACATAATCCCGTGAATCGACGTGAGTAAACAGGTAAGGTGCCATAGCTCGCAAAAATATTGAATATTGATTCTAATTTGTAAAGCAAATCAGTAGAAATAACACAGAGACCGCTGCACATGCAGTGAACTTTTTGAAAGGTCAGTTTTTATAACAACCTCATTGATTGATCGTTTACGTACATATCTCCGGGTGGCAAATTAGCGTTTTTACGCAAGATTGTTATTGACACTCAAATCAGCACCGTAGATTTCTATAGGTCTTAGTCCCTAAGCGTGATCCAATTACAAAGGATTTAACGAAGATGATAAAATCTAATCGTCTTTTTATTATTTAAGTATTATTATTACAATATTATTTTTCTGCATGATTTTATGATAACTTTAAAAAAATATTATTTCTTCGATAAAATCTCGCGATTGTCATTATCTTTATTATTTGAAGAGAACGTTAGCTTCCCCAGGTCTCACGCTCTTTTTTTTTCATAGAAAAAAAAACTCGCGTGCCCTTCCTCAGATATGAAAGCCACAATCTCTATATCAAGAATGTCACGCGATCGTCGTTCTTCGGTAATTCTCATCATACATATAAAACGTCTCATTTATAGTCAGGCCTTCTCGGCACAGATCACCGCGTATAAGCCCAGGGTTATACGAAAACTTGACGACCTAGTGCATTATGTAGCAGCCCGTCACGTGGGCCTAACTTGTGGCAGAGCCGGCGAACGCTGCGTGATACGATAAGAGAAATACACTGAGATTACCGGACGCGAAAGTGCCAGGCCGACGTTGATAGCGGACCTGGTGTCGCCGTCGCGAATAATTGCTTTCGGGTTTATCGCGCGGTGACGGCTGTTGTAGAGACGAGCTTTCGCCTTCGACGTGTGTTGTGCGGTTTATCGATGAACGTCTCTTTCGACGATCTCTTTACGAAATTGTGCGCATTATTCAATTTCTCTTTAATCGGAACGGAAAAGGTCTATAAATTATTCGTTCGAAAGTCCCTTCTTTCTTCTTCTAATGTCAAGACGCCTGAACTATTATCCACTTTGTATTATCTATGTAAGCTAAACAGTGGGATTAAATGGAAGAGTACAAATGATACAGAATAAAGTCGCTTAGCTTCAAAAGAAATATAAGACGGCCATTACGTAAATGGAGGGCCATCAACGAAGTCGAGAAACCATTTTGATTAGTTAATCAATATTCAGAATATTGATGAATTGCGATGAGACTAAGCTGTGTAAAATAAGTAGCGTAATTTATACAGTCACGAGCGACTTATCGCGAAAAATATCAATTTACGAGAAAAGTATCAATTCGATATTTATAAGAAAAAAAAAGGAGATTAATATTCCTATCTGAAAGAAGTCATGAATTTTTAATAAAAAAATTCTGACAGGTTACAAGTTGTCGCAGGAAGAAAACTCGACGGTTTAAATCAAGCCGTTTCGCTAAGTAGGGATCACGGGCATACGTTGTTGCGTAAACCCGACGACTTTTTCTCGTATTTTCTCGTAAGTAGGCTCTTCGGCTGCGTCGAGTGTAATCTAGATCGGCATCAGCGATGTGATTTCTTCCCGCGTATATATAAATCCGGTAGCTTTAACTCCCTGTTGCGCAAACAACAATCGGTGTTGTGAGTCCACGGTCACTTGGCAAATCATTATTAAGAAGGGAGGATTGTGATAAAAAATCTACGGGAGAGACCTACGAGCGAAAAGTGCGCGAAAACGGACAATATTTTCGTTAAGTCGCTGGCCAATGAATTTTCTGCTCAAAGCCGACACGACGCCTGATTTATGGATTTCGGCGATAAAAAGTCTCCTTTATAAGAATTATAGATGTATGTGAATTTGTAGGAATGTGTGCTCTTTGAAATGTCAAGGTAATAATATTTTTCGTTATTTTCACATTTTTCGTATTTTTTTTCTATTTTCCATACGATCATGATGAATTACGTTATACATTTATTTAAAAATATTATTTTCCTATTCATTACAATCCAATTAAGTCGATTACTTACTCGTACAGTTCAATTCATTCTAAAGTTTGATTAAATAATACAGCATATTTTACTGGTTTATCACATTTTGCAATGTAGGCGAGAGAATCGTATTTATTATTATAATTACATTAAAATGAGATAATGTACGAGTCTACGTATACCTATATACACAGTATTTATATAATAATAATTAGGTTATAGCGCTACCTGTACATTTATTATTACATGATATTACATATCATGCAGTGTAAGCTTTACATAAATAGTTTACTCTCCATGCTGACATTTGGAATAGCTTGTTAATTAATTTCGTGATCAATACACTTTAGGACGGAATGAGGATTTTGATCTTGCAACAGGAGGAATATAATCTCGAATTCATGAACTGTTACAGATTTTAACGATATTTTCCTTAGAAATTATTGCCATTTATTGACAATCAATATTTTCTAGTCTTCAAGAAATATTTCAAGAGATATTTTCACGTCTTAATTATCAAGAGGCAGTTCACGTCTAAATGCTACTTCATAGCTGAGCAGCTATTATACTTATTTCGTATTTATGGTCTTATCTCCCCTATTTTTCTTTCTGCTGTTATAAACGGGATAGGATTACTATTCGACATTAAATCTTCCTCTAGATATATTATTTGAAACATCTGAGATACCTAAATTCTCGACATTTAAATTCGCTATCTTCGGGCATTTAACGACTCGTCGACCATCGATATTCAATAGCTTGATATAATTATTAATTATAAAGTTTTTATTTTGTGCTAAACTTTCTCTTGTATTCTTAGTTCAAAAGGTGATTGTTATGCTTGATAAAACTTAGCCGCGCACATATTCAGCATTTAAAAATGGATACGAATAGATAAGAAAATAGTTACGTAACTGAACGTGTGAGACTGGGACTGCGGTGTTGGACCGAATTCGGCGGGGCAGGTGATTCCATTCAACGGACGTGGACCGAGAATAGGATCAAACGAGATACTAATGCACACGAAGGATTTTCTATCGGTCCGGACGGCTCAAAGGGAGCCCTCGTCTCTCCCGGGCTCTACATTCGAGAACCGTATTCCTTTATCGGAGTAACGGAAACATTTCGATTGACGACACGAACGCTCTGAAATTACGCGGGCACAAAGTAGAGGCGAGGGACATTTTTCGTCATGGAGCTTAAGCTCGCCTTCATTAAAATCTCAGCGCTACCGATTGGTCGCGCTGTGTACATTTATTCGCGGGATGTGACAGAGCGGTGCTCGACCCAGTTTTCGTTTTTTTTTTTTTTTTTTTTATTTGAACGGTTCGTCAATTATATGAATATCATTTTCTCCAGGTAACTCACTCTCTCTCCCCTGTTCTTTTCCCTCTCGCTTTCACGTCGCGCTGAAAGACGAATTTCAGTCCGCTCTTCAGTTACCGTCCTGTCATCATTATTTATTGTTCGGATTGTCGTTGGATATAAAAGCGGCTTATAAATACACACAGACTAATTAAAAGAGAGAACCGACTGGATTTATACGGCTGTGCGTTCGATTGAGCTTTACATTCCCCTCGTTTCAGCTCGTTACGCTATAAATCGGACGTCACGTTGTTTGCAGATATTAGCTTTTGTTATCTGGGCTATAATATCGCCTGCGACGAAATCAGCGATAACGTAATCACATTCGATCGAATATATCGATTCGGCGTTGAACGAAGGGGAAGAGAGATTCGGATTAAAAATAATCTACTCGATCCCATAAGTTCGCTCGACCGATATCATCTCGTGGTGACCGCTTTCCTACTGAACTCTTTCCGGAAAATGACGGCAATAAATTTTTAAGGGGATACCGTCTCCCCAAGGATTCGGCGGCTTTCTTTCATAGAGGATTCATTATTTTTCACATTCGGCTTTCATTGCACGAAACTAATACCCGACTTTACAAACAGCAAATAATTCTTGACTTTGAGATGAATACGCTTATATTTTTTCTTCAAATAATGAAGGAAAAACAGAACTGTAAACTTATTAGAATTGTATTAATTTATCGACAAATATATTATTTGTTGTCAATGAAATATTGCGCAGATATATGTGTATAAAGGTGTGATTTCTTTTCACATAGATTTACAAAACGAAAAATGTTTAGCAATTGTTTTAAAAGATAAAAAAGACTGTCTTTTATAAGAAGACTGTCTTTATATTTTTGCAATCAACTTTTTTATCCAACACAAGTAGATTTGAAATAAATAGCAATTCCTTGAGTATGATATTTTTAATCGGTATCTGATAACTGGCTACGCCGCTCGCATTATTAGTAGAGATATATACGTCACTACTGATTCAAAAAGTTTAATCCCTCCCGGAGAGTTTCTTCTCGACAAAAGCAATCAAGTTAATCGCAATAATCTCAGGCATTTTCCGGGACATTGAACATGTATCTGTTTCGGAATAGGATTGCTTTCCCCGGTTTTTCTTATGTGACGGGGAGGTTTACGCGGGACTTATCGCTTCGCCGGATTTGCGATGACGTATGCGCCTCGCCGTGTAACGATCGTCGCGAATCCCGCGGAGTTGCAAGGACTACGGGGGAAATGGGATTCGTTTGATCAGCGATATCGAATTTCTCGCAGTATTATCCATTACAATCGCCCCGCGACATGCATATGCATACTCGGGGAAAATGGAGGACAATGCGCAGGACAATCCCCGTCGCCCGTCCCCGTAACTGCACATCCGCTTTAAATGACACCAGCTGCGCCGTGATGCACGCGCGATTTTCGGCGGATAGTTCCGGGCCCGATGTAATTAATCCACTCGACACCAGGCAGCAATGAGAGCCGCGCCATTATATGATGTGTTTACGGTTGCCAACGTCCCGCCATAATAACGCGCTACACATATATCGGGCAGAGACGTTGAATAACTCCGCATTAGCGCGTCAGTTTCGTATCAGATAATTATTAGCCGTCGCCGGGAAACGCCGGGCTTTCATTCCGCGGATTGAGGAGAGAATGACGCTTTCATCTCTCAACCCACGGAATTCTCGGAAGTAATAAATATGCAGAACTAACGCGCCGGAAACGCGCGCACTGCGCGTCGATACCTCGCCGTGTTGCGTCCGAAAAAAGAGAGAGAGAGAGAGAGAGAGAGAGAGAGAAATGATCACGGCCGGCAGATCCATCGATCAATACCCGATGCACGGAGCACTCAACTTTTTAATGACACGTCAATCTGCGCCCGCGGGATAAGGGGGATAAATGTCGTCGGCTTGAGCGACAGACAATCTTAATAGAGCGGCGCTTCCCGAACGGCGCGGCGGTGTCCTCCGCTTAAGGTCTCGTAAACTCAGAACAGACATTTCCGAAATGACTAAATTCAACCGGCGGCGGCGTGTAACGTTAACGATCTAGCACGTAGTAAAAGGATTGTCGCAACAAGAAGGGGAAAAAAAAAGATAAGATACTTGAGACCGTAAACTACCTGACGACGTTACTTTTCACGATGGTGGAAAATATTGTTTTCGTTGGCTTTGAGAACGACGACTGTCGCAGGTGGATACGAGCGTTATGTAATTATAAGAATGCTGTTATAACTCGCATCGACAGAGGGAAAATAATGACGCTAATTTCTCTCCCCGCGATTTATTAAGACGCTTTATTTGAAGAAGGAAGTTGGTTCCGCGCAATTAAGGGGGCAATTAAGGAAATTCCACGGTTGCCGATCGCAACGGCGCGGAGTAATTGCAATAATTTCGCTGAAATTGCAGGGCCGAAAATTCAGATTGAAAGTTCCGTGAACTTTTAATCCCGACATCCTCGCGCACGTTATTCCCATCGAAAGGAATCGCGATGAAAAAAAAACCGTGCAATAAATTCTTACGCGTACGTACTTCTGCCAATTAATGTCAGCGAAAATTGAATTAAAATGGAAACTGCAACAAGGTTTACTTAGGTAGACGACGAGGCGCGTTATGTTTCTCGAAATGCCAGCGTTTGTTAAGTCGCCACGTTAATCCTACTCTAAAGGATTTGTATGTAAATGGTGGCGAGATTGTTGGTACCGAATAATTGAATACATACCTCTTTTTCGCAATCTGACATACAGTTAGTCTTCCTTTATTACGTATTTATCTGTAAATAAAATATGAGCTCTATTAAGCACATATGTATTAATAAATAATCTGTGTAATTATAAATAAGAATATAAATAATGGGAGAACTAATTTCCAAAAATATTCATTTAAAATAAAATGAAATATCTGATTTTTAATAATAAATCGCGCAATATTTTCGAGCGTAATATTGCGCTTGAAAGAACGAAACAGATTTATATAAATATATTTATATTCAAAGATGTGCTCTTTTAATATGTTTTTTCCTATAAAAAAATATACGAAAAAATTCATGTGAAAACAATAACGTGGAAAAAGCAGAGAGAGCGCAAAATCACTCGTTATATGTTCTCTTGGAAACGCTGATAAATAAAATAGATAATTATTCACGGGAGATTTGATTTTGTCGCACTTACAGCGCGGTGAATTAAATAATACAAAATGCACCGATAGAATGTGATGCATAAATCCGGTGACGCGTATTTGCGTTTTGGTGGGAATTTATCGTAAATCCTATAATGTATTAAACGGAATTCATTTTCTCAAAATTGACACTCGAAATTGCAATTGTGCAGTCTCTCTCTGTTCGTATCGGAAAATTATGACTCTCTGCTAATCTACGTGTTTACGAATGCATCGTGGGTCGATAATTTGGCTGGTAAAATGAATTATCTCGCGATTATTATACCATATTGCGATCGCGATCGTGATGACGTTCGGCAGATCGCCAAGTTTTATTGTGATAAAGTTTACCGTGATGAAAGATCTTCCCGATTCTATAATATCGAAAAAAAAAAGAAGAAACCGGAACTCTGTCGATAACTATTTCTAGTAGAGTAAATGAATCAAGAGACACCATTTCCCTTCGGGGTTGCAAGATGGCGGCATATGCTTATGTTGCATTTCCGATTGCGGATTTGCATTTGGTCGCATTTATAAAATAAATCGCAACTACATCGCATTCTTTATTTCAGACTTACGATTGATTGATTTTTCCGTGCATGTGCTTCGCGGCGCTATGTAAATTTGTCTGAACACGTTCTAGGTCTGCATTTTTCTTTCAATCAGATTCAGCATGAATAAGAATTTGAAGTAAGAAATATAAGACGGTAAATAGAAAGGAATTATGCACACTAAAAATATTTTAATGTTTAAAATTGTTCATCAATAAATAGTCCGTTTCATATTTTATTATAATGAAAATAAATGTTTAGATTATGTTAACATTAAAAATATATTAATTTGATAAAGGTTAGATCTTTGTGGGTTTTTCATTAATATCAGATAAAGAGTTTAATGTCGAAAATCCCTTCTAGGCTTGTGGCCTTTAGACATTTAATCAGCAAGCGAATTGTTTATTATGTGTGCAGTGGATATTGAATTAACTTGGGAAAATTGTTTGCACTATTTCACGCTGTATTAAATTCGAAATATCATTTTCAATAGGAGTTTTAAAATATTTTTTCCGCAGGAAAATTTAATCTCTTTTCTCTGCAAAAACGGAAATGTCGAACGAAACCGTATCGCTCGATACAATTCATGCTAATTGCATTTTTTAGAATGGACCGTTAAGAAGCTTTTAATTAATGCTATCAGTCTCCTGCTAATAAGCGCCATTAAAATTCGCGAAATAGAAAGATTTTTCACGTCGCGTATAATAAAGTATTAAAAGAGCTTAAAAAAAAATCATAGTACTCGATGAATTACAGTTATATATCTATCCAAGAAAAAATTCGCAAATTGAGTCTTCTCTCTTACAACTTTACGATAAAATATACATATATAAAAGATTTCAGAAAGAAAATTACATTTTTCGATACATTATATTTCTACATTTCTCGGAGAAAAAAGTTCGTAAATCGATTTTTCTCCCGTGATGACTCCGCTGGCCATTTCTCTCTATGAAAGATCGATTACCCATCAGGGAATCTGTTTTCAAATTATTATACCGAATGGATACGAGTATACGTAATTTACTCTCACGAAATCACCGACACACATTGAATTATTGATGGTATCGTAATTTCGCCGAACGGAGTAACGTACATTTACACTATTGTTCAGCGAAAATCTGTGCACCATCAATCACCAGGTATATATGTCACATATATGTAGGGACGTTCCAGCTTTGATTGATTGTCCATTTATTATATCATCGATATTAGTTACGGATTCACGTGGCGAGCGTGTTTGATTTGACTGAGGGATGTTGGGTCTCCTATTTCACTTTCGTGAATTGCGCAATTGCGGCTAGGAATTTTCATCCGTAATTTCGGTGTCGTGTTTTTGCGAGTGAAATCGCGCCTGGGTAGTCACTGAGAATTTAATCCGAGTGCTTAAACGGTCCGATTTCGCCGTAACGCGAAAAGTCTCAACTACGCTCGTCTGCATCTGGTTTTTCTTTCCTTTTTTTTTTCTCTTTCGTGTTAACTTACGCTTACTCGTTGCTCTGCCCGACGATTGAAATCGAGCGTGAGATCAATTTAATCGAGTCGGGTGTTTGTTGCGTCGTAAAAATTCACCAGTTTTATCGCGCTGCGAGCTTCTCATGGTTATTACTGAAATACGATGCCGTACGATCGATTTACCGATGTCTGCTTCGAAGTGAGACGGATGACATTATTTGCGTTTATTATCGCATTTATTACATTGTAAATGCGGTGACAAATGTAATACGTACAATTATAACCGCGCGTCATTTTATATTCTGTTAAAATGAACAGTACGATAATGGTTTTAATTGCTCTCTCTACACGATACATGAGCAGCAGCATGAATATTTTTGAATTGTATGCTGGAAAATAATATATTTCAACGACAATATGCTATTTATCAGTATGAATTGTTACAAGTAATCAAGAATTTCCGTTGATCAATACATACAGCTTATTAATTAGTAGATAATTAACGTGATTCTAAATAATTTTATACACGGTAATTTATTTTGATGTTCAACTGATAACAACTCGATATTATAATTAATAATTAACTACAGATTTATTGTCGTTTTTAAAATAATTAAGAAATACCGATAGAATAATATAGAACGTTGTAAGTCAGTAAATATTTTTTTACACGAGAGTCTAGTATCATAATTATATTTTGGCGATGTACCTTGTAATATTGCTCGTTCAATTTGAACGAGGGATCAGCATGAAGTTAAACGGACAAATTGCAGGAAATAAAACGAACTTTTTATAGGCCATCTCTCTCGTACGGACAGATCGTGTGCAATTGCATGCATTACATGCTGCCCACCGTGTACAATGGTGAAGTGGCACCGAAGTTTTAGTCACGATTTTTAGTCACGCTATTCTCCCGTAACATGTTCGACGGTAGTTTATTACATCACTCGTCGCTCGTATCGCTTCTGATGTTAACGTTGAACATTTAAACGGTGAAGCACAAGACTGAAAATTTTAAGTTACTTTAGGGCATTGCGATACGTCACACAAGACTTCACGTTCCGCGGATTACATTTGCATCCAAAATTGTTGAGAATTTATGACGAGCCATAACTCTTTGAAAAATCATTACTGCAGTCGAATGTAATTTAAATAAACATTGAATGTATCGAGATTAATCATGCAGAGATTTAATTTAGATTTTATGTTCTTTGATAAAAAAAAATTAGATTTTTTTTAATCTCACGTGCTCGAGAAAAACTTGAAAAGCTATTAAAGCTGTGAATTTCGCTCTGTGAATTTTTCAAGAATGCAAATGATGATTTCACAATTATAAAATTATATCTAAATCATATTTATATATTTATATATAAAATTGAAGCTAATCGAGATATTCAGGATTTGAATATTCATAGATTGGCAGAGAGTATAACGACCGACAAAATTTCCATTGAAGAAAAATTGGAATGAAATTGTTGAATTGCTCGAAGAGGCGAGAGAAACGTTTGCAGAAACGCCGGGAGTTTAATCCCATCGCATTGTGTTCGCGCTTTTCAACGTCATGTTTCAAAAATTGCGAATTTTCTCTTTCTCTTTCCCGTATTTCCCCTTATTCCCAAATTTGTAAAGGAAAGGGGAAAAAAGGGGGGAGGGGCCGCCCGTGCAAACTTGCAACCGCTAATCCCATTACACCGGGCAGCGCTTCCGGGAGAGATCTCCCGGCGTTTCGAATTCTGACGGTCTCCAACCTCCGCATTCCGCTTGCAAAATCCACTCTGTCGCCGCGCGCGAAATACGCTGTGACGGCGGTCCTCGTTAGCATACGGATGCACATATGCAAAGGTGGCAATCGCGTAATTGGCTTTTCGGCGACGCGCGGGCGAGCGAGAGCGGTCGGCAGGACGAGGGCACGAGAACGCGGGGGATGAAGTCCTCGGGTTTGTGCGGCATGGGGTTACGGGGTAACGCACGCGGGGG